>JAXCGZ010013934.1:22500-35000 GCA_037179515.1 Halocaridina rubra | reverse complement strand
TCTAAAATAGGAGGCAAACCTCACCGCAAACTGCTTTGTCATGGAGTGAATGCATTCTCTCTGAATATATTTTGTGAAAACTACTTATAGAAATAAAGGGAAAAAATTGCCCGAATGATGCTCCACATGTAATGCCTACACAACTGGTGGTCAAATGTCGAAAAGTATCTCATAGCCAAAGGAAAAACACAGGATCAATGCACACAGAGACCCAAGCATCAAAGAAGAACTCTCCCTCAAGCTTGCTGAGAAAGCCAACTCGAAGCAACTCCACATCACAATGAGAAGAACTCTACAGTGCCTCACCATTGAAAGATGGGAGAGAACTGAAGAAGCAAAAAATGTCAAAGACCCCAAAGACGCCCCCTTCACTTAATAGAACTAAGGAGAATAAGCAAGAACTCAAAGAACACCAGCCCCAGGGTAGATAGGATCTCATATACCCTGATATGAAATCTCAGACCCCAAGATGAACTAGCACTGTTCTCACTCATAAACACCACATGGATTCAAAGAGTCAGACCAGTATCATGGAATAGGGCAGACATCCAGTCATTCCAAGGCCCAAGGATCCAGACAACCCACATCAAGTATCTCTCTTAAGCAGTCTAAGCGAGACAGAGGAGAAGTTGCTCCTAAATGGACTCCATTGGAAGTGCCCACTTTTCCACCAGAAGATGTTCTCCTACCAGCATTTTGTAGCTACAACTGAATGCATGGTATCCCTGCTATCATTCATAGATAATCTCCAAGGGACAGTGACAGTGGTAGTAAAGAAGAGGTAGATCCAGATAAAAGTGATAGTCAACAAGACAACCTGCATACACCATCTAGCATATATAATCAACTCAGTAACAGGTTACAAAATAGTAAAGAAACAGCAGGGTCCTTCCCCACTACTCCTAGCAACACAACAACAGGCACTAAACAGAACAAGATTCTTTCCAGCATAAATAACCTACCTGGTAAAGGGTTGCAAATCAGTGAAGAAGATATAGAACCCTTCTCCACTACTCATAACAACACAACATCACTAACCAGGAAAACCATATTACACCATCCAAGACAAATAACCAACCCAGCAATAGGCTGCAAAACAGTGAAGAAAACAGAAAAGAC
Source organism: Halocaridina rubra (assembly GCA_037179515.1). Lineage (NCBI taxonomy): Eukaryota > Metazoa > Arthropoda > Malacostraca > Decapoda > Atyidae > Halocaridina > Halocaridina rubra. The sequence continues at coordinate 33,881 of JAXCGZ010013934.1, read as the reverse complement.
AAAATAGAAGCAGTCTCTAATCAAAACATTCCATCAACGTCCTCTCCCCCACATCCACAGTTACCCAATAATGCAAGTGCAAGGGTTACAGCTCAAATATATATTCGCATTCCTGGCAACCCCTTTGAGAGAGAAAAAAGTAATATATTGACAAATCAATGCATTCCCTCTGAGGAAGTCTTGATTAAGGAGCTTTCTCGCAAACCAAATTGGATCTCCTCAATAACGATATCGATAGGGTTTGAATATGTGGTTTACAAACTAAATAGTAGGTTGGCCATAGCAAAAGCCGCCCGTTGAGAGACTACGACTGAAGATATTAGGATGCAACTAGAACTGGTCCAGACAGTTCCAGGTTGAGTCTTCCTTCAGGACGGGTCTTTCCTCATGCCTACATCTACACTGAATATTCTGGCATATTCATAACACATCTCTTGCTATCCCATTACATTTGACAAGTCACAACATTCTGCTCATCTGTCTCTTTTACTTTCCTTTTCCTCGCATTTTGTCATTATTTATGGAAGGCTCACAACTAATGGCCCCCAGTACCCGGCATAGTGGGGTGCAAAGAATCTCCAGGGATTGTGTTGACTCCACCATTGGCTTGAGGGCAGACACGCCTGGTGGTAGTAATGGTTCTGCTCTTAACCTTGCACCTCCCAATAGATATGCTTCTTTCACTCTTCACTAATCAAACATTCGTGGGCTGAACTCTAATCTTTCGTCTGTGGAACAGCACTTGGGCACTTTCCTCCCTAACCTCCTCCTCCTATCTGAAACCCAGTTGTCTATACATGCTTCCACAGACCCATTCCAAATCTCCCACTATAATCTGTATACTCGTTTTCGTTCCAAAGGTGGGGTCTGTGCATACTGCAACATTAACACTCCTACTGTGAGGCTCATGGACCTTGAATCTCCTGACTTTGATGTTCTCTGGCTAAATATCTATCTCTCCACTTCCACTATCATCCTTTGCTTCTGCTACTGTTCTCCAAACTCCACCGAGTTTGTGTCTTTCTTTGAATATCTCTCCTCGTGCCATGAGTCCTTGCTATCTTCTCACATACATGCCGAAGTTCTCTACATTGGAGACTTCAATGTACACCACAGTGAGTGGCTTCATTCTTCTCACACTGATGTGGGAGGAAGCGAGGCCCTTGCTTTCTCTATTACTCATGATCTGAAGCAAATTATCAAACATCCTACTCGCGTTCCTGATCGTCACAAACATGCTGCAAACACTCTTGACTAATTTTTTACTTCTAATTCTTCAAACTACTCTTATTCTGTGCTTTCCCCTCTTGGTAAATCTGACCAATCCATGACCTCTGTCTCTTCCATTTTCGCTCCCCCACCACCAATCCCTCTTACTCAACGTCGCCTTTGGCACTTCGAGCGAACCCAACATGAAAATTTGCGAAACTTTCTCTTTGACTTCCCATGGGATGACTACTGTTTTCGGTCCCGCAACCCTGATCGGGTAGCTGTAAAAGTTGCCGAGATCATGGCCGCGGGAATGGAGGCGTACATCCCCTCTTCTATAAAAACTTCCTCTCCCCCTAAACCTTGGTTTGACCGTGCCTGCTCCATGGCTATCCAGGCTAGGAATCAGGCTCACCGATCTTACCAAACCTCTCCTTCCGATTTAACTCGCTCTGCTTTTATTATAGCTAGGAATCTCTGTACAGCTCAGATTCGAAGGTCTAAGGCTTCCTTTATAAGAAGGAAAGTTGATGACCTTAACTCCTCTCCCACTGACAAATGCTTCTGGTCATTAGCCAAAAACCTCTCCAAAAACTTCTGTAACTCAAGCTTTCCCCCTCTCATTCGTTCTGATGGTTCTATAGCTTGCTCTCCCACTGAAAAGGCCACTCTCTTTGGCTCTCATTTTTCTGCCAACTCTTCTATCAACGATTCCAGCGCACCTGTTCCTCAGTCTTTTCCCCTCTCTAACCCTATGCCCTCCCTTATCCTTTCTTCACGCAAAGTTCATATGGTTCTTCGCTCACTAAAGACAAACAAGGCATCTGGTCCCGATGGTATCCCTGCAAGGTTCCTTAAGGAGTTTGTACATGAACTGGCTCCCGTGCTTTGCCGTCTTTTTCACCACATTCTGTCAACCAGTATCTATCCTTCATCTTGGAAGCATGCTCTAGTTCAACCTGTTCCTAAGAAAGGTGACCGCTCTATTCCTTCTAACTACCGACCTATTGCTCTAACCTCGTCTATTGCTAAAGTTTTCGAAACTTCGCTCAATGCTCACTTCTTGAAACGCCTTGAATCTAACTCACTTATCTCCGATCACCAGTCCGGCTTCCGCAAGGCAAGATCCACTGGTGATCTCCTGTCCTATCTTACTCATGTATGGTCATCTTCTCTGAGGAACTATGGGGAATCCTTTGTCATCGCCCTTGATATCTCTAAGGATTTTGACAGAGTCTGGCACAAGGCTTCTGTTGGCCAAACTCCCTGCCTATGGCTTTACCCCTTCTTTCTGTTCTCTGATTTCCAGTTTTCTTACTGACCATTCTATATCTGTAGTTGTTGATGGCGCGACATCTAGCCATTTCTCTGTTTCCAGTGGTGTTCCACAGGGCTCTGTTCTTTCACCTACTCTCTTCTTTATCTTCATCAATGATCTTCTACAATCCCCATCTTCCTCTCTTCTTCATGCCTTTGCCGATGATTCTACCCTTCACTCTTCCTCTGCCATTTCTTCACAACCTTCATCTGTTACTCGTAATCAATCTCGTATCACTCTTTCTTCTACTCTGAACTCCGATTTGCAGAGAGTATCTGAATGAGGCACTCAAAATTTAGTTAAATTCAATGCCTCCAAGACACAGTTTCTTGCTATCTCTTTATCTTCTTCTCCTCCTGATAACCCTATTGTCTTCGAAGCTAATGAAATTTACCCTCTTAACTCTGTCAATATATTAGGAATCCATATAGCCTCTAACTTGTCTTGGAGGAATCATATAATCCAAAATTCTAAATCTTCATCCAAAAAATTGGGGGTTTTGTTTCGTTTTCGTCATTGCTTTTCCTCATTGCAGATACTTAAAATTTACAAATGTCTTATCCGCCCCTGCTTAGAATACTGCTCACACATCTGGGGTGCTTCTTCCTTTACTTATCTTCTTGATAGGGTTGAATCTAAGGCAGTCAGACTCATTAATGATCCTTCTCTTACTTCTAACCTGGATTCTCTCTCTCTTCGCCGTAAGGTATTTCCCTTTCGCTTTTCTATCGCTACTACTTCCATCGCTGCTCTGATGAGTTGGCGAGTTGCATCCCTCCTCCACTGCCGAGGCCGCGTAACAGTCGCCAAGCGGCCTCATCTCACAGGTACTGAGTGGAGATTTGTAGTTCGCGGATTGGTCGGTGCAGCGACTGCTTCTTCCCATCTATGTCCAGACTCTGGAACTCTCTTCCTCCTTCTGTCTTTCCTAATTTTTATGACCTTTCATCCTTCAAAAAGCAGATCTATCGTCATCTCAGAGCCTAGTCCTCCATATCTTTGGGTCCTCTTTACTTTGACTGTTTTCTTTTTATCTGTCGTTTTCCTTGGTGTGACATTACCTCAACTCTGCCTTGCCCTTAACCTTTTTCTTTTCCTTCGTCTTGGTATTTTCTCGTGCCAGTGCCTTTGTTGATGAGGGCAGTTTCTGCCTGTCCCGGTGTCACACTCTTAAAAAAAAATAAAAATCAATGGCCTACAGGCACAATTGTCCAGCCAATTTGCAGGGGCAAACAATGGACACAACCTGGGTTATCTACAATATATCCCAAACTATGGTCATACCAGATTAAACAGCAAAGAGTTTATGAAACAATCCCCTATCCGCGAGACTACAGAAAGAGACACAATTCAAACCTCTCTTATCGCCGTCCGTGCACAAGAGACTACTCCTGGAGAGGTGGCTCTTACAACCCTAGACACACACCTAGGCATACAAACTTTGGGAAGGCCCGATCACACCATGGTACATACTCAAATCAGCGTTACCCATCCAATGGCAGGTACAGACACCAGGATCCAAGGGTTAACCCCAGAAAACACTATATTGATGAATTCTCAGCAGAATCACACAGTCGAAACAAATCATGGACAAAGCCAAGAACAAACTACAACTATGACTATGGATACAACCCTGATGAAACATGGTAAGAATGTAACATTAGCACATGTGAACGCTCAGTTCCTTCTCGCTCATTTTGAGGAAATAATAATGCTAACAAAAGACTACAACATGGACATCCTCTGTGTAAGTGAAACTTGGCTTCCTCCTACAACTGAAAATAAATATGTGAATATCCCAGAGTTTAAAATATTTTGCAATGACCATGGCCGAGGGGGTGGGGTCTGTATTTATGTTAGAAATTATCTTAGTGCATCAGAAATAACCACAGGTCTAGAAAAGACTGAAGAGCTCGACGATTTATGGATCACTGTGTAGTATCAGAAACTTCCATCTATCATTGTAGGGTGTGTTTACCGTCACCCTAAAGCACCTACCAGTTCATTCACTCATCTGCTAGAATCATTCCCAAATATCTGTTTGTGCCATAAACCCATACGCATACGTGGTGACTTTAATGATGACTTATTCTCAGCAGATAACAAAATGAAAAGGGTGATCAACACTGTGAAGTTAACACAAATAGTGACAAAACCGCCCTGCATAACCCCTATTTCTAGGACTCTAATAGATCTGATAATAACAGATAAAGTGGAAAGTATACCCTATTGGGACATAGTTCCCTGCCCAATTGCAGATCACGAGCTCAACATTGCTATGCTAAACATAAATAAGCCCAAAAGGAAGGCTCTTGTCAAGACATTCCTGTGTCTAAAAAATTACTCCCCTGATATCTTTTGTGAAGCATTAATCAACAACACAAATGTACTTAATGGAATTATGAACACAGATAACGTCGATTTGCAAGTTGAGATTTCTAACAAAAGTCTTTTGTGAATGCTTAGATAGTTGTGCACCCATTGTAACAAGAAAAATAACTCGCCCCTCAGCCTCTTGGCTAACTAATGACATCAAAGATGCAATGCAAATCAGAAATAAAATACAAAAAGAACAAAAAATTAATAGACATGATATTACTCTCCGAGAACGTTATAAAGCAGAAAAGAGATGTGTCAGGTCTCTCATCAATGTAAATAAAAAAGACTTTTACAAAAAAACAATTTAATGACTCTAGACATGATACAGCGGCAACATGGAAAATAATAAGAAGCATAATATCAAATGACAAGACTACCTCAGCAAGTTATGAAAATATTGCAGAGTTGAAAGACAAAGTGGAAAACTTTAATAACTATTTTGTTAACGTTGACAAAAATACTTATGAAAAAACACAAGAAAACATCAACTCAGTGAATATGAGTAATTACATAAATGTCGATTCTTCCAATGTAAAAACAAGAGAATACTTCAAGATAAATCCTATCAATTGTGCTACCCTAATTCTTGCCATGAAGAGCCTAAAAAACTCTGGCTCTTATGGTCCAGATGGTATAGCATTTCGATTCATCAAAGATGCTCTACCCATGATTATATTTTATATTCTAACTATTATGAATACTTCCATTGTTACTAAAATGTTTCCTGACTCTTGGAAAAAATTCTATGTAAGTCCTTTGCATAAAAAGGGTGACAGAGATGTGACAAACTATTGTCCCACTTTCCTGCTGCTCTTTTTCTCTAACATATTAGAAAAAACTGTTGCATGCCAACTTATGTCATATTTAGAGTCAACTAGACTATTAGCTATTAACCAACATGGTTTCAGACCGAGACTCTCGACGGAAACTGCACTGCTCAAAGTTACGAACAGTATCTATAATAATATAGATATGAAAAAAATATCTTTGCTTGTATTATTAGACTTATCAAAAGCCTTCGACAGTGTAAATCATGAAATTCTTAAAAGTAAATGTACTAACCTAAATATTGATCCGAGCTGCCTTAGAGAGTATCTATCTATTCGCAAACAGTGCATACGTCTTAACAACATTATCTCTATGCCAAAAAAATTTATGATTTGGTGTTCCACATGGATCAGTACTTGGTTCTTTCCTCTTCTCCATTTATGTAAATGATCTATCTTCTTTCATTTCTAACTCTCTAGTCGAACAATATGCAGATGACTCTCAACTACTCCTTAGTGGTGATATTAATAATCTCCCAGAGATAACTTTAAGAGCAGAAAACAGTCTGTCAAAAATTAAAGCCTATTTTCAAGAAATTGGGCTGCTAATTAACAAAAGTAAAACACAATGCATGTTTATTGGTTCAAGGTTCCATATAGCACAAATTCCAGAAAACACAACAATTGTTTTTTGTGGCAATATTATTACAACTAGCAAAACAATCAAAAACCTATGAATTAACTTTGATAACTACATGTTGTTTAATTTCCACATAGATAAAGTATGCAAAAAGGTTACAGGAATATTAATGTGATTATCACGTATAAAAGACAATTTTGAGACTACCACCCTAATAACTGTTGTTGAATCTCTGGCCCTAAGTCACATTATTTACTCTTTAGCGACCACTAAGACTCATATAAACGGAATACAGAAGCTTATTAATTTTGCAGCTCGAGTTGCCCTGGGAGGAATAAGAAAAATATGACCACATCACACCAGCTCTCAATAAACTTGGGTGGCTGCAGGCAGAAAACAAGGTTGCTTATGCTATTTATGTTTTTGTATACAAAATTTTGGACCAACATTATCCTAGCTGGCTATTTGATTTAAAAACAATCAGGGATATAAGGGGAACCAACACAAGACAGAGTAGGAGCTCTTTATTCAGAGAACAAACACAGAAGCAGGTGTAAAGATGATCACTATTAAAGGGCCAACCCTCTGGAACAATATTCTAGTGCATCTTAAAAATGAATCCTCCTTCACAGCTTTCAAAGGCAAAATATATAGTTTTCTTTTGGACAAATAGTTGCTGTTCACACATAAACTAAACTTAATGATTTAATGCAGTTTCCCTTAACACTAACCTCTCTATATGTATACTGATATCGACTTCTCTGTTCTCTAAGTTAAGAACTAATTATTTTCATTGTATGGAAAACAAATATGGTATTGATGTCGATAATAACGATACTGTATCGAGTGTTATTATTACTACTTTATTATTAACATTCTTGTTAAAATTTTTATTACATCATTATTATTTTCTAGGAAAGCTACATATAATTTAACTGTATGTCTTACCCTCTTACTTATTAGTTCAATTACATGTCTACTTATAAGTTACTTATACTTTTAGAAGAATAACCATTGTACAAAAATGGAAATAAAAGTTTGTTTGTTTGTTTGTTTGTCCTGGACCTAGATAGGGCATTTGAAGTAGCAAATGTGCCTGTTATGCTTTCTACACTCATTGACAAGCAAATCATGGTGAACCTTCTCTCCCAGATCAAGATTATTTTATTAGATCACAGTGCTCGAGTGAGAGCTCATACACACTACTAAACCTTTAAACAAAACGAGAATGTGACACCTCATGGCAGTTTCCTCAGTCAATGTCTCAACTGCCTCATATAGAAAATCATGGACATCAAACGGCCACAAAGGACCAAAATCTTCAATTATGTCGACGGCTTTGCCTTAGTGGTGAGAGGTCGTGATGCCTTTGACTTAACCTAGAGGAGACTAAGCAGGATCTATAGTGCCCCTGTCTCCCTTTGGCTCAAAAACAATACGCTAAGAGCAAAAGTACTTGCCATCAAGATGACACGACCAGGAAACAAGACTGATTATTAATAAAGACCCTCTTGATTAGGTCAATAAGCATCAGTACCTGGGAATCTATATCGATAGTATGCTCACCCATGGATCCATGATCAAATACCTGCATGACAGGTGCAAAATGCATCAATCATTATTCTTGCATCTGTCAGGCATTTACAATGGCGCCAAACTCAGTCTCCTTACAACATTCAACATAAAGGCCATAAGAAGCCTTGTGGATTACACCTATCATACCCTGCACCTCCCATCAAACCCACAATGCAACAAAATTGAGGTCATCCAGAACAACGCCATGCAACATTGCTAGGAGCCCCAATGTGGACAAAAATAGACAATCTCCAGGTAGAAACTAACTTTTTTCTTTAGAAAACTAGATCTTAGCAGCAAATGGCCCCCATCGTAGCGAAAATCACCACAATACAATGTCTCGGCATTGCCAGCAAAAACTTCAAGTTAGTAAAAGTACTGCATCCCGACCTTCCCAAGAGAACCTGGGTGACTTAGGCCAGCACTGAGCTTGAAGCCTTAGGCGTTGAGGATGATATCATAACCAGGGACATGAGCACTCCAACCCTGACTACAGATGTCCCCCCCAATGGAATGACTACCCACTCGATAATTAGATGGAACTCACATACAGCATGAAGTGCTCAGTCAACCCAAACGTCCTCAAGAACATAAACAGTGACAAGCTCCGCAATTGGAGCAGACCCAACTCCTGATTTGTCTATATTAATGGCTCAAGTAACCAAGAACTTGGAGCCTCAGGTACTGCTTTCGTCATAGAAGAACATGAGGAGTTCTGGAGACTGTCTAACTGCTACCCTTCTCTACAAATTGAATTGATCTCAATTGCCAAAGCCTTGAATCACATCACTCTCCAAGAAGCAGACCACGCCCTCATGCACACAGACTCGAGGTGTACTTTCAGGCCATTCTGAGAAGACCCACATTCAGAGATAATGTGAGAATAATCACAGAGATACTCCACCTCTGCCGTAGAGCCACATATATTAACAATACTATCATCTTCTCCTGGATCCCAAGCCATATCAGCATCATAGGAAATGAAAATACCGACCATTCAGCCAAACATACCTTCCTACTGACACATGTTCAAATGTCCCTGCCTCCTAGTATCTTTTTTATAAAATGCAAAATCACCAAGATACTCTACGACTTCCGGTTAGCAAGATGCAACCAATGCATAGACACTGGATCTGTCTACGCCTCTTGATACAGATCAATTACAAGCCTCCAGCAAATAAACTTTTTTAGTACCTTTCATAGAAGTACTGCAGTCAATTTCCATAAACTGAGAATTGAATACAAATTCACCTAGGATATCATAGACAACATCATCAAAGAGTGTATCTTCTACCAGGAAGCAACATCATGACCTCTGCTCCACTATATCCTGTAATATGAAGCTCACAGAAGTAAGACAGAAGAATGGGACCTAACAACTCCCAGCCATAACCTGGATACTGCTCAAGTTGCGAGCAATATATTAAGAGCAACTATGAAAAACATGGATATCTTGCCAAGTACAATCACCCATTACCCAACCCCTAGTAAATAAATCAAGGGCAGAAATCTAATCTCAACACAGTATGAGCCCAACATCATTCTGGCGTGGCCTTAAAAGGCACAATTAAGCATCACACAGCCTTATTGTTTGCCTTACATTAATAATTTGTTCAACACTTTCTCAATCCAGGGACTTCATTTTAATTTTAGTTTTACTTTTGCTTAATCATTTGTTTATCATATTTCTTTTCTAATATAAAAAAATATTTTCAACCATTTATTTTTCCATTTTCATATTCATATTGATATACATATATTTATTATATCATAATTTCCAAGCTCTCCTATCACCAATTCAGCCTTCCTTCCTGGTGGTCCCTTGTTACGTTAAAGGCATACACATGATGCCACCAACTCTTTCCTTCATTATTGTCCTATCTCATATATCCTTTTCCCAATACAATTGTTTTTGGCATCTCAAAAGGGAGATTACTAAGTCATTAAAGCATATTCTAAAAGTTTTCTTTTTACTTCATAGATTAGACTGACCTTTACTGCATGAATAATTCACTTACTTGTCCATGAATTGTTCCACTCTGGGTGGAATGTCAAAACCTACCAACCGTCTATAAGGAAGCCTTCATTGAAGTCTTCACTGAGTAGCTGCTGTCAATTTCCTCTCCTGCTGCTGACTCATACAGTTATGACCCTTCTAAGTGACCCAATGCTGCTTTGCCTCACCTCTCCACGCCGCTTTGCCTTGCCTCCCTGCTCCATCTACTTTGCCACCAACTCACCTTCCGAGGGAATGCCCAACGAACCTGTACAAGCCTCAATGCTCTTTGGGCTTCCACTATTCACCATGATGGACACCTCAGCTTTGCATTGGCTCGAAAATGCCATGCTGCAAATCTCTGAATCATTGGATGGCCAAGGGCAACAAAGTCTTTACACCATATTGCAAGCATGCCTTCTTCAGAGGTACAGTCCATCCATGGCTGACAGGGAGGCCCATATCATCGCCCTCAGCACACAATTTCTGGGAGACCAGCATCCTAGCACTGTCTGGTACAGAGTCCGGACCCTAGCCCATCTCCCCCCAGACTTGACTGGCAAACCCACTTCATCAACGTGCTAAGGGAACTCTGGATCCTTCATCCCTGCACCAATTTGAGCTGCTCATCCGGACACCAGTGAGATGGAGATGGAGCGCCTCTTCAAGGTAAACGTCCTACTAGATGTGTAAGCTGCCTCCTGCAAAACCAAACCAACGTGTACTGCTGAGCCCAAACTTGAAGAGGACATAGCGGCTGCCACCAAAACCTTTCCTAAGAAAATCCAGCATCGACCCCAGCACACAGGGGAATATTGCTATTATCACGCCTGTTTTGTCGACAATGCTAGGAATTGTCATCAATCTTGCATGTATCCCAAAAATGGTGCCAAGCGTTGACAAATAAAAGTGTCATTGGATCAAACAGCGACACAAAAGCACAGGGAAGTATTGCTACTACCACTTCCATTTTGGTGCAACGTCTGAAATTGCCATCAACCTTGCATGTATACAAAAAAAAACACGTCAAGAGGTTGCCAGTAACTACTACAACCTCCACCTTTTTTTCCTCGTCCTCAAACCACAGTAGCAGAGGATTCTATATCAGGGACGATATCTCTAGCATATAGCTCCTTATCAACAATAGTGCCTCCAGCTCCTTACTCCTGCCTTAGAAACAGATCACCATTATCGGAAAGCCATGAGAGTGAAACTCGCAGCTGCTAACAGCAACACCATCAAAACCTATGGCCTCAAAATCTTACAACTTTCTTTTGCCAAGAAACCGTATTCCCGGACCTTCATCTCCATCACCATAAAATACCCCTCCTGAACACAGACTCCCTCAAAACCATTGCCTCCTTGTTGATGTTACCAACACACGCTTGGTAAACAAAGAAGATATTTTCTGCTTTGCATGGATGCATGCTTCACTAACACGTGCGAACCAACATAGGCAAAGTCCTATCCAGCCATCAAACCTTTTTCCCCAAGACC
>JAXCGZ010013934.1:15000-17500 GCA_037179515.1 Halocaridina rubra | reverse complement strand
ATATATATATATATATATATATATATATATATATATATATATATATATATATATGAATCACTTTTTTTTTATATATATATATATATATATATATATATATATATATATATATATATATATATATATATATATATATATATATATATATATATATATATATATATATATATATATATATATATATATATATATATATATATATATATATATATATATATATATATATATAGATATATATATATATATATATATATATATATATATATATATATATATATATATATATATATATATATATATATATATATATATATATATATATATATATATATATATATATATATATATATATATATATATATATATATAATATATATATATATATATATATATATATATATATATATATATATATATATATATATATATATATATATATATATATATATATATATATATATATATATATATATATATATATATATATATATATATATATATATATATATATATATATATATATATATATATATATATATATATATATATATATATATATATATGCACATATATATATATATATATATATATATATATATATATATATATATATATATATATATATATATATATATATATATATATATATATATATATATATATATATATATATATATATATAGAACAAATATTAACAAAAAGAATAGCCACAAGAAGGGTAAAGCTAGAGAAAGTTTAAAAGTATATTATACAAATAGCCGTAGTTTAGGTAACAAGATAGAAGAACTGAGAGCCATAGTATGTAGTGAGAGACCGGATATAATATGCATTAGTGAAAGTTGGATTAATTTAGAAAGCAAACACCTTAAAGCTGAGTACATAATTACAGGATATAAACTTTATAATGCTGATCGTAGTGCAGATAGAAGTGGTGGAGGGGTAATTATGTATATTAAAGATAGCCTCAGAAGCTGCATTAAGTCTGGAATTAAGACAAATCTAAATTCAGAAACCTTATGGGTTGAAATTAAAAATAATATAGAAAGTCTAGTTGTAGGAGTAGTCTAGAGACCACCTGATCTAGACAATATAGAGTCGCAAGTTATATACGATGAAATTTCTAAAGTGAGCAGGTCAAATAGAGTTTGCATTGTAGGCGATTTTAATTTTAGACATATTAACTGGGAAAACATAACAGGTGATAGTAGCTTTAAGGAGTTTTTGGAAGTAGTAGAAGACAATTTCCTTTCTCAGCATGTACTTGAAGCAACACGGGGGGTGAATACACTAGATTTAGTTCTTAGTAATAGAGAGAATATGGTTACAAATTTAGAAGTTGGTGAAAAATTGGGCCACAGTGACCATGATTCCATTAGATTTAACATAATTTTCAAGGAAACTATAAAGGAAAATAAGAATATTGTTCCAAACTTTAGAGCAGGAGATTTTGAGAACTTAAAAACTAAATTATCTAATGAGGTATGGGAAGGGATTTCTGGGGTACAGATGTGGGTAGTTAATCCAGCAGGTCAGGTCGCAGGTAGCGGATTACCCTGAAATTTGAGCACCACATGCCAAGGATTATCACAAGATAAGATCAATACATTAAATTCTCTCACAGGAAAGAACAGCAGTCCGTCAGTTAATATAAATTTGGATGAGGAATATAACAATTTTGTCATGACTCTTAAGAATAGTCAGAGAGACTATATTCCCACGAAACATTGCAGATCAAGAAAAAATGACCCTAAATGGATGAACAATAGAATAAAGAATCTTATAGGTATTGAAAGAGGAATATACAGGAAACTAAAAAGAGGTGAAGAGCATGTGAGGCAGCAATATATACAGTTAAACAGGGAAGTTAAAAAGATAGTTAGAGAGTCGAAAAGAAAATACGAAGTTAGAATAGCAGGAGAAGCTAAAGAAAATCCTAAAGGGTTTTATCAACATTATCAAACAAAATTTAAGGAAAAAGTCGGACCAATTGAAGTAACCAATGGCCATATCACAGATGACGATAAAGTGATGTGTACATGTTTAAATGATTATTTCTTATCTGTATTTACCAATGAAAACTTGGAAAATATTCCGGAAGTAGAATCCATTTACAGAGACAGTCCCGATAAAATACTTAGTTCAATAAATATTATGAGAGAGGAGGTAATAAAAGAAATAGATAAATTAAAGGCTCATAAATCTCCGGGACCTGATGGAATATATGCTAGAATATTAAAGGAATGCAAGGAAGAGCTTAGTTGTCCACTAACTGCATTATTTAATAATTCAATAAAATTAGGATCGGTACCCATGGAGTGGAAATTGGCAGATGTGGTACCAATATTTAAAAAAGGAGAACGAGTTAAAAAGAATAATTATAGGCCGGTAAGTTTAACGTCAACAGTGGGTAAGATTCTAGAATCCATAATTGCAAATAAAATAAGGGCACATCTAGAATTACACAGACTGATAAAACTTTCACAACACGGGTTTCTTAAGG
>JAXCGZ010013934.1:7500-10000 GCA_037179515.1 Halocaridina rubra | reverse complement strand
ATAAAGTTTTAAAAATTCATGATCAAACCAGAACTCGTAATAATGGATTTAAGCTTGATAAATTTAGGTTCAGAAGGAATTGGTAAAAATTGGTTTGGTGTTAGAGTAGCTGATGCATGGAACAAGCTTCCTAGTAGGATAGTAAATGCCAATACCTTAGACACCTTCAAATGTAGATTAGATAGACATATGACAGAGGTAGGGTGGGTATGAATAGGTTAGTGCTTATTAGAAAAATCATAAACAGAAAAATAGAATAAATAAGTAGAGTAGAATAGAATAGGTTAGACATGCTGAAAATACAATTCAAAAATGGAGCTGCCTCGTGTGTGCCAGTAGGCATGTTGCAGTGTCCTCTATTCTTATGTTCTTATGTTCTTATGTTCTTATAATTACAGGATATAAACTTTATAATGCTGATCGTAGTGCAGATAGAAGAGGGGGAGGGGTAATTATGTATATTAAAGATAGCCTCAGAAGCTGCATTAAGTCTGGAATTAAGACAAATCTAAATTCAGAAACCTTATGGGTTGAAATTAAAAATAATATAGAAAGTCTAGTTGTAGGAGTAGTCTACAGACCACCTGATCTAGACAATATAAAGTCGCAAGTTATATACGATGAAATTTCTAAAGTGACCAGGTCAAATAGAGTTTGCATTGTAGGCGATTTTAATTTTAGACATATTAACTGGGAAACCATAACAGGTGATAGTAGCTCTAAGGAGTTTTTGGAAGTAGTAGAAGACAATTTCCTTTCTCAGCATGTACTTGAAGCAACACGGGGGGTGAATACACTAGATTTAGTTCTTAGTAATAGAGAGAATATGGTTACAAATTTAGAAGTTGGTGAAAAATTGGGCAACAGTGACCATGATTCCATTAGATTTAATATAATTTTCAAGGAAACTATAAAGGAAAATAAGAATATTGTTCCAAACTTTAGAGCAGGAGATTTTGAGGGCTTAAAAACTAAATTATCTAATGAGGTATGGGAAGGGATTTCTGGGGTACAGATGTGGGTAGTTAATCCAGCAGGTCAGGTCGCAGGTAGCCGATTACCCCGAAATTTGAGTACCACATGCCAAGGATTATCACAAGATAAGATCAATACATTAAATTCTCTCACAGGAAAGAACAGCAGTCCGTCAGTTAATATAAATTTGGATGAGGAATATAACAATTTTGTCATGACTCTTAAGAATAGTCAGAGAGACTATATTCCCATGAAACATTGCAGATCAAGAAAAAATGACCCTAAATGGATGAACAATAGAATAAAGAATCTTATAGGTATTAAAAGAGGAATATACAGGAAACTAAAAAGAGGTGAAGAGCATGTGAGGCAGCAATATATACAGTTAAACAGGGAAGTTAAAAAGATAGTTAGAGAGTCGAAAAGAAAATACGAAGTTAGAATAGCAGGAGAAGCTAAAGAAAATCCTAAAGGGTTTTATCAACATTATCAAACAAAATTTAAGGAAAAAGTCGGACCAATTGAAGTAGCCAATGGCCATATCACAGATGACGATAAAGTGATGTGTACATGTTTAAATGATTATTTCTTATCTGTATTAACCAATGAAAACTTGGAAAATATTCCGGAAGTAGAATCCATTTACAGAGACAGTCCCGATAAAATACTTAGTTCAATAAATATTACGAGAGAGGAGGTAATAAAAGAAATAGATAAATTAAAGGCTCATAAATCTCCGGGACCTGATGGAATATATGCTAGAATATTAAAGGAATGCAAGGAAGAGCTTAGTTGTCCACTAACTGCATTATTTAATAATTCAATAAAATTAGGATCGGTACCCATGGAGTGGAAATTGGCAGATGTGGTACCAATATTTAAAAAAGGAGAACGAGTTAAAAAGAATAATTATAGGCCGGTAAGTTTAACGTTAACGGTGGGTAAGATTCTAGAATCCATAATTGCAAATAAAATAAGGGCACTTCTAGAATTACACAGACTGATAAAACTTTCACAACACGGGTTTCTTAAGGGTTTTTCGTGCCTTACAAACTTACTGTCTTTTTATTCAGAAGTTTACGAGGCAGTAGATTGTGGCAAAGAATATGATACAATATATCTAGATTTTAGCAAAGCTTTTGATAGAGTTCCTCACAAAAGATTAGTTAAAAAGCTAGAAGCTCATGGTATAGGAGGAGCTGTTCTCGGATGGATCAAACAATGGTTAAAAGACAGAAAACAGAGGGTTTGCATAAATGGAGAGAAATCAGAGTGGGGCTCGGTTACTAGCGGGGTACCACAAGGCTCGGTACTGGGTCCCCTATTATTCATCGTATATCTAAATGATCTGGATTCGGATATCAGTAGTAACCTAAGTAAATTCGCAGACGACACTAAAATAGGTAGAACTATAAATGGAAAAGAAGACATTCATGCTTTACAGGAAGATCTAAATAGATTATCTGAATGGTCGGACAAATGGCAAATGGAATTTAATGTTGAAAAATGTAAAGTAGTTAAAATG
>JAXCGZ010013934.1:0-5000 GCA_037179515.1 Halocaridina rubra | reverse complement strand
TTATTATTATTATTATTATTATTATTATTATTATTATTATTATTATTATTAATAGTAGTAGTAGTAGTAGTAGTAGTAGTAGTAGTAGTAGTAGTAGTAGTAGTAGTAGTAGTAGTAGTAGTAGTAGTAGTAGTAGTAGTAGTATATATTTAATTGTTCCCTAGTAATTTCATGAGCCTCAGTAATCTTTGAAATCGAAGCGTGCAGTTTTCATTTCCCTCCTTGAAAATAATTACCACATCATGTTAAATCACTTACCTTTAAATTTAATGGTAAACTCTCCACTAAAGTAAAGCAAAATGACCTGAGGTAATTTGAGTTAAAGCCGGCAAAATTTAATAAACCAATATTCGTAGAAATATTGAGTTCAGCCTTCCTGCATCTAGCACAAACATCTATAAGAAATGAATTTCTAACGCTGAAAATCATTAGAAAATCTATTTTTCAATAACGGATCAACCTAACCACACCAACTTATCTTTTTAAAAACGCCTCACAATTATCATCCATGCCTGGCTTAACTATGTGTAGTCTCCGTGGCTCAAGCGGTAGCGTCCACGACTTTGAGGCGTATGGTTGAGAGTTCGCGCCCCGTCACGGTCTGAGGTTAGCAAGGGCATGCTCTCAAGGTAACGATTACATCTGCCAAAACAAGTCTTTCGAAATAAGGCAACAGTCCTACCCTTGGTAGAAAAGGGAGTCCGTGACGTAAAACCGGAACAAAACCTAGCTTACCTACGTAAATCAATCCTAACCTAAATGGCATAAAGATAGGAACGAAGTTATCTCTGAAATTATAATCGTCATATGTTCTCGATATTCCAAACAAATATTCTAAGAGAAGAAAGCGAAACAAAAAAATGCAAAACTGCAAGATGACAAAGCAATGTAAAGGTAATTAACCGATGGTGATCACTTGATATGACGTCAGAGGACGGCATAGTTGTGATATATGTAGGTGTCAAACTAGGTAAGGATGATGGCCGTGATGGCACCAGAAGAAGATTGGAGGTAAATTGCTCTGAAATCAATACTCTATTTTTACCCGCTTGAAGCTCTTTCATCTCGCAAGAAATGTATATTGACATGACGAGAAAGAAAGGAAGTATTTATGTAGAAGTGCTGTATGCATATATAATATATATATATATATATATATATATATATATATATATATATATATATATATATATATATATATATATATATATATATATATATATATATATATATATATATATATATATATATATATATATATATATATATATATATATATATATATATATATATATATATATATATATATATATATATATATATATATATATATATATATATATATATATATATATATATATATATATATATATATATATATATATATATATATATATATATATATATATATATATATATATATATATATATACATACATATATATATATATATATATATATATATATATATATATATATATATATATATATATATATATATATATATATATATATATATATATATATATATATATATATATATATATATATATATATATATATATATATATATATATATATATATATATATATATATATATATATATATATATATATATATATATATATATATATATATATATATATATATATATATATATATATATATATATATATATATATATATATATATATATATATATATATATATATATATATATATATATATATATATATATATATATATATATATATATATATATATATATATATATATATATATATATATATATATATATATATATATATATATATATATATATATATATATATATATATATATATATATATATATATATATATATATATATATATATATATATATATATATATATATATATATATATATATATATATATATATATATATATATATATATATATATATATATATATATATATATATATATATATATATATATATATATATATATATATATATATATATATATATATATATATATATATATATATATATATATATATATATATATATATATATATATATATATATATATATATATATATATATATATATATATATATATATATATATATATATATATATATATATATATATATATATATATATATATATATATATATATATATATATATATATATATATATATATATATATATATATATATATATATATATATATATATATATATATATATATATATATATATATATATATATATATATATATATATATATATATATATATATATATATATATATATATATATATATATATATATATATATATATATATATATATATATATATATATATATATATATATATATATATATATATATATATATATATATATATATATATATATATATATATATATATATATATATATATATATATATATATATATATATATATATATATATATATATATATATATATATATATATATATATATATATATATATATATATATATATATATATATATATATATATATATATATATATATATATATATATATATATATATATATATATATATATATATATATATATATATATATATATATATATATATATATATATATATATATATATATATATATATATATATATATATATATATATATATATATATATATATATATATATATATATATATATATATATATATATATATATATATATATATATATATATATATATATATATATATATATATATATATATATATATATATATATATATATATATATATATATATATATATATATATATATATATATATATATATATATATATATATATATATATATATATATATATATATATATATATATATATATATATATATATATATATATATATATATATATATATATATATATATATATATATATATATATATATATATATATATATATATATATATATATATATATATATATATATATATATATATATATATATATATATATATATATATATATATATATATATATATATATATATATATATATATATATATATATATATATATATATATATATATATATATATATATATATATATATATATATATATATATATATATATATATATATATATATATATATATATATATATATATATATATATATATATATATATATATATATATATATATATATATATATATATATATATATATATATATATATATATATATATATATATATATATATATATATATATATATATATATATATATATATATATATATATATATATATATATATATATATATATATATATATATATATATATATATATATATATATATATATATATATATATATATATATATATATATATATATTATATATATATATATATATATATATATATATATATATATATATATATATATATATATATATATATATATATATATATATATATATATATATATATATATATATATATATATATATATATATATATATATATATATATATATATATATATATATATATATATATATATATATATATATATATATATATATATATATATATATATATATATATATATATATATATATATATATATATATATATATATATATATATATATATATATATATATATATATATATATATATATATATATATATATATATATATATATATATATATATATATATATATATATATATATATATATATATATATATATATATATATATATATATATATATATATATATATATATATATATATATATATATATATATATATATATATATATATATATATATATATATATATATATATATATATATATATATATATATATATATATATATATATATATATATATATATATATATATATATATATATATATATATATATATATATATATATATATATATATATATATATATATATATATATATATATATATATATATATATATATATATATATATATATATATATATATATATATATATATATATATATATATATATATATAATATATATATATATATATATATATATATATATATATATATATATATATATATATATATATATATATATATATATATATATATATATATATATATATATATATATATATATATATTTATATAATATGTATATGTATACATATATATATATACATATATATATATATATATATATATATATATTATATATATATATATATATATATATATATATATATATATATATATATATATAATATATATATATATATATATATATATATATATATATATATATATATATATATATATATATATATATATATATATTAGAAATAGATTCTCGAATACATTAAAGGAACATTTGAAAACATGATTCTAGATCTGCCAAATAATAAGCTTCCTGCACCTTGAAAAAATTAAAATGCATAGAAAATAGCTACTAATACGTGCTCAGTAGTCATTTAGATTACCTTACCCAAGAGCATCTGAGGAAAGAGTAAATCGAAAATACATTGTTAAATACATCAAAGACAGACAGAGAAACACGCATAATACAATAAAGAACTGGAGGCAAGAAATCCAATCCTTTGTATACGTGACTGCCTTTCGTCTTCATGGAGGATCCAACCCCATGTAATCTCAGTGCCATGATGAAAGTCACTCTTTGATCCACATTGGAGAAGAAAAGGGGCCGTAAGATTCAGGAACGCAAAGGTCCTGCATCCTTTGATGGCCTTCATAACACTTGTGCCAAGTGAGTGCTAGTATTGCCTTCAGGAGATGTTCAAAATTAGTCTGTTTCTTGGAATACCGAGGGTCCCATTTTGTTCCAAGAGTCCCAAACAAAGGCTATTTCATTACTTCGCTGTTACTCTTACTTCTTGACAGAGAACTCTCAAATATTGTTAACTTGGATAGTAGGTTTGGAATAGTTTTTTATTTCTTCGTAAATGTATTCT
>JAXCGZ010013933.1:0-44701 GCA_037179515.1 Halocaridina rubra | reverse complement strand
CAGGCGGAAAGGACAGCTGTGGATGCTGGACTCTCCTTTCAAAGACAGCCCACCCCTGACCACCTGCACCAATATCAGTTGGCGAGGGATGATCTAGTTGCCCTGCAGAAGTGTGTGCACACGGAGTATTGGCAGAAATTTACGGATAGTATTAACCATCAGACTAGCGCTGGGACTATGTGGCATCTTATAAGGAAGGCTGTCAAGAAGAAACCCACCTGTGCTCTACACCACAGTCCACTTGAGTACGCTCAGGACCTCATTACTACCTGGTCAGCACAGTCACAAACTTGCAACCTTCCCGGGAACGTTCAAGAGGCACTCTCCACCCACCGCAGTGTTCGTAACCTCCGCCTAATGGGTGCATTACTACAGACGGATGAAGAGGATGACATCCCATTCACAGAGGATGAACTACGACGTGCTCTTGCTAGGATTAAGGCTACTGCCCCTGGGGAGGATGGTCTTACATATCAAGTTCTCCGTCTTCTTCAGAAAGTTCCTGGTAACCCCCTACTGCGCCTCTTCAATCTTTGCTTTTGCTTGGGGCATGTGCCCTCTGCCTGGACCAGAAGCACTATTATTCCTCTACCAAAACCTGGAACCGACAAATTTAGGCCTATCTCCCTCACCTCCTGCTTCAGCAAAGTGTTTGAACGCATCCTTCTTGCCCGGCTCATGCACCGTCTACAGGATAAACTCTCCCCCAGTCTTTATGGTTTCCTCCCACAACGGAGCACACATCACTGCCTCGCTGAACTCTACACCCGTCTTTCTCCCACCAGTGTGGTCGCCTTCCTGGACCTCAAATCTGCCTTCGATATAGCCAACAAGGAAATTATTCTTGACCAGCTGGTGGACTTTGGAGTTCGGGGGAACATACTGAAATGGATACGGGGATATCTCTGCAACAGAACATCAAGCGTCCTTTTTAAAGGGTCGTATAGCTCCTATGAACGGTTTGAACTGGGTACTCCTCAGGGGGGTGTGCTAAGTCCTTTTCTATTCAATATCCTTATGCATCGTCTACTCTCCCTCCTTCCTGTCATCCCCGGTACTACAGTTACCTGCTATGCGGACGACATATGCATCCACACGACCTCAACTCACGACCTTCAGCACATGCTCCATGACTTTTACGTGTCTGCTACCTCCTGTGGCCTTATTATCTCCCCAGAAAAAAGCAGGATTTTTACTTCACGCAACTGCAGAGCACTGCCCGCATTCGCCATGGGTGGTAATGTCATCCCTCACTGCACACAGTACACGTATTTAGGTGCACCTGTCCGGATCACCCCAGCTATACCTGCTCGTCAACGAATTCATCCCTTTGTGAAGAGCCTTCTTGACCGTCTGGAGCCCCGCTTTGCACCTGTCAAGTGGCTTGCCAACAATGCTGCAGGAGTCTCCATCCCAGTGGCGAGGACCCTCTACATCCTACTACTTCGGTCAGTGGTTGACTATCTGTCTCCTGCCTTGCGTCAACTTCCTAAACCAGCTCTCGAGCCACTTGAAAAGTTCCAGAATCGAGTCATGAGATTTATCTTGGGATGTTCTCTCTCTACCCGTATTGTGAGTATGCAGTTGGAGCTCAACTTACCCCCTCTTGTGGAGAGGATTTATGCCAATGTGTCCTATTTTACTGTCAAGTGTCTTCACTACCCCTTTCTTGCTCCGTACTTCTCTGCTGTCATGAGGACGTCCCTTGATCCAGACGCACCCAGGCTCCCACTTCGAGCAGGAGGTCATAACCTTATCAGGGTGGTGAGTGACATTCTCCGTGGCCTTGACATCGACCTGCCAGTGCAGGCGGCTGTCCCAGATTTACCACCCTGGCGTGTCCCCCTCCCCGCTGTCACATATACACCGACCTCGAAGGATGTCTATCCCCCCTTGCAGAGACAGTTAGCTCTGGAGACTATCGCTGATGTATCCACGTCTGTCCCTGCAGCACACCACGTCTATGTTGATGGTTCTGTGCAAGCAGATGGGAGGGCGGCATGTGCTGTGTTTTCCCCCACCATGGAGCCGCCTGTGCCGGCTGATTCATGGATTGGCCGTAGACTACCCACCTCGTCGAGCTCCACCTACTGTGAACTGAATGCCATCTTGGATGCCGTGACTCTCCTTGTTCGACGACGAGTGAATGGGGTAATAATTTGTGACTCCCAATCGGCCCTACAAGCCCTATCCTCGCCAAGACCTATCTGTGGCCGTGCTGTGGGAAATATACTATGTCGCCTCGCAGCCGCTCGGGATGCTTCTCTTGTTGTGTCATTTGTGTGGACTCCATCCCACATTGGGCTGACTGGCAACGACACAGCTGATCGTCTTGCCAAGGCGGCCTGTATGCTGGATGGGCATGCTGTGGACGCTGAGCCCTCCCTCCGATGCCTACATAACATCATCTACTCAGCTGGGTTTGCCATGACGGTCCAGCGCAGGGACACGGAGAGGGCCAACAGTGTGTCCATACAGCACCATGATCACTTCCTTCACAGTCGCTACAAGTATCGCAGACGCGGGTTAATGGTGCGGAAAAACAATGTAGTTAGTGCTCGGCTCAGAATGGGGTATCGGCCTTTATGGCAGGTCTCCCAGACTCTAGATATGCCACAGTACACCTCCTGTACATTATGCGACCGAACTAATGCTAACACTCTTGACCACTATTGTCTTCAGTGCCCCGCAGTGAGAGATGTTTTACCACGAGGTCAGAACTTAATACAGATCTGCTCATTTTTACTTAATGATGACAACCTTGATGTTATTCTTGCTCGTTTTCCTCACTTTGGTGGCCATTAATTATATTGAATTATACATATATTTTCTGTATGTTGCTATATAATTCTGTTTATGCATTCTGCGTTTCTCTGAGCTTTACTTTTGCATATAATGTACTCTGTGCTGCCATTCTGTGAGTTGTGTGTTAGTATGCAGCAATGTTTTATCAATATGTACACCTCCCTGTAAACCATGTTCAATTCTTGGTTTTATATCCATTTGAAGCATTATTTGTATGAACTCATGTAATGTCTGACGCCTTGGCGCAATAAATTAATAAAATAAATAAAATAATCTCTCTCTCTCTCTCTCGCCTGTGCCGGCTGATTCATGGATTGGCCGTAGACTACCCACCTCGTCGAGCTCTACCTACTGTGAACTGAATGCCATCTTGGATGCCGTGACTCTCCTTATTCGACGACGAGTGAATGGGGTAATAATTTGTGACTCCCAATCGGCCCTATAAGCCCTATCCTTGCCAAGACCTATCTGTGGCCGTGCTGTGGGAGATATACTATGTCGCCTCGCGGCCGCTCGGGATGCTTCTCTTGTTGTGTCGTTTGTATGGACTCCATCCCACATTGGGCTGACTGGCAACGACACAACGGATCGTCTTGCCAAGGCGGCCTGTATGCTGGATGGGCATGCTGTAGACTTTGAGCCCTCCCTCCGATGCCTACGTAGCATCATCTACTCAGCTGGGTTTGCCATGACGGTCCAGCGCAGGGACACGGAGAGGGCTAACAGTGTGTCCATACAGCACCATGATCACTTTCTTCACAGTCGCTACAAGTATCGCAGACGCGGGTTAATGGTGCGGAAAAACAATGTAGTTAGTGCTCGGCTCAGAATGGGGTATCGGCCTTTATGGCAGGTCTCCCAGACTCTAGATATGCCACAGTACACCTCCTGTAAATTATGCGACCGTCCTAATGCTAACACTCTTGACCACTATTGTCTTCAGTGCCCCACAGTGAGAGATGTTTTACCACGAGGTCAGAACTTAATACAGATCTGCTCATTTTTACTTAATGATGACAACCTTGATGTTATTCTTGCTCGTTATCCTCACTTTGGTGGCCATTAATTATATTGAATTATACATATATTTTCTGTATGTTGCTGTATAATTCTGTTTGTGCATTCTGCATTTCTCTGAGCTTTACTTTTGCATATAATGTACTCTGTGCTGCCATACTGTGAGTTGTGTGTTAGTATGCAGCAATGTTTTATCAATGTGTACACCTCCCTGTAAACTATGTTCAATTCTTGGTTTTGTATCCATTTGAAGCATTATTTGTATGAACTCATGTAATGTCTGACGCCTTGGTGCAATAAATTAATAAAATAAAATATATAATCTCTCTCTCTCTCTCTCTCTCTCTCTCTCTCTGTAAATTATGCGACCGCCCTAATGCTAACACTCTTGACCACTATTGTCTTCAGTGCCCCACAGTGAAAGATGTTTTACCACGAGGTCAGAACTTAATACAGATCTGCTCATTTTTACTTAATGATGACAACCTTGATGTTATTTTTGCGCGTTATCCTCACTTTGGTGGCCATTAATTATATTGAATTATACATATATTTTCTGTATGTTGCTGTATAATTCTGTTTGTGCATTCTGCGTTTCTCTGAGCTTTACTTTTGTATATAATGTACTCTGTGCTGCCATACTAGGAGTTGTGTGTTAGTATGCAACAATGTTTTATCAGTGTGTACACCTCCCTGTAAACTATGTTCTATTCGTGGTTTTGTATTGATTTGAAGCATTATTTGTATGAACTCATGTAATGTCTGACGCCTTGGCGCAATAAATTAATAAAATAAAATAAATAATTCTCTCTCTCTCTCTCTCTCTCTCTCTCTCTCTCTCTTTCTCTTTCTCTTTCTCTTTCTCTCTCTCTCTCTCTCTCTCTCTCTCTCTCTCTCTCTCTCTCTCTCTCTCTCTCTCTCTCTCTCTCTCTCTCTCTCTCTCTCTCTCTCTCTCTCTCTCTCTCTCTCTCTCTCTCTCTCTTTTTCTTCTACCCAGTAGGGTGGGTGTATATGTAATGTATAACGATGATGATCTTTTCTTAACGTAATCCTCTTTGTACTGGTGGAAGAAGCCTCCGCGGGCGTTTATTTACTATATTTAAAAAATAAAAAATTTAAAAATTAAAAGATATATATATATATATATATATATATATATATATATATATATATATATATATATATATATATATATATATATATATATAAATATATATATATATAGTAAATAAGGGCCCGCGTAGGCTTCTTCCACCAGTACAAAGAGGATTACGATTAGAAAAGATCATCATCATTATACATTATATATACACCCACCCTACCTCTGTCATATGCCTATCTAATCTACATTTGAAGGTCTCTAAGGTATTGGCATTTATTATCCTACTAGGAATACTCTACGGTATTACCAAGCAAATTTTCATCAATTTCCCTTCTGAACCTAAATTTATCAAGATTAAATCCATTACCCATTACGAGTTCTGGTTTGATCATGAATTTTTTAAACTTTATTAATATCACCCCTTATTAATCCCTTTAAACCATTTATACACCTCAATCATATCCCCCCTAACTTTGTGCCTCTCTAGAGAATGTAGATTAACTTTTTTTAATCTGTCATATGGTAGATTTAGGCATTGCATAATTAATTTTTTATTTTTCGTTTTTTTTAGTCTTGCTTTGGTTATTTATAATTTTTATTTTATCTTTGTATACATTTGCAGACAGCGGTTCGTTCTCCTGCATCCTCCTCCTCTTCTACCACATAAGTTGCTTGCTCACTGCCACCATGCATGTCCCAGAGTACTGTATAACTGTTGCCCACTGCATAATCGAGTACAGTACAGTAATGTATGTTAATTTCTAGCTGTAGAGTGAATATGAATATCGTTTGTATACTCTTAAAATAGATACAGGGCTTTCTGCTTTGCTATGTAGTAATAAAATATGTTTTTTACTTATCTTATATCTTTGGCATGGTGTGTCTATGTAAGGTTTGGAACGTATCTATGCCCTTTATCATTGTTTACTATGGAAAATAACTCGTTTTTTCACTCGATTTTCCATTTACCCGACACTTCTGAGAACCTATCTAGGCGTTATTCTGAGAACTAGGTATATATATATATATATATATATATATATATATATATATATATATATATATATATATATATATATATATATATATATATATATATATATATATACAGTAACCCCTCGTTTATCGCGGGGGTTCGGTTCCGGGACCGGCCGCGATAGGTGAATTTTCGCGAAGTAAAAACCCTTTATATATATATATATATATATATATATATATATATATATATATATATATATATATATATATATATATATATATATATATATATATATATATATATATATATATAATGATTTTGACACCAAGATGAGCCAAAAAATAATAAAATAAAACAGCCTTTATCGGGCCTTGGCATGAAGAATGCATAAAGAGAATCAGGGATGGAGAGTGTAATGACCTGTCAGATGTGAAGGGATTATAAAAGATGTGTAATGAATATCCAATTCTCTGCTGGGTTTTACTATACTTCTGCAATACTTTCATGATGTCTATTCTAAAAATTCTCCTCAGATATTATTACTATTATTATTATTATTATTATTATTATTATTAATATTATTATTATTATTATTATTATTGGCGACAATAATTTTCCTTTGATGATGATTGTGGAGATTATTATTATTATTGTCTGCAAACGTTTTTGCTCTAGCACGCTTTTTCTGTGACGATATTATATGGCAAGTATGTTTGCTGTTTGTTTTTAATGCATCTCTATCTGCAAACGTTTTTCCGCCTCCGTATCATCTGAAGCACTTTCGGACGCTATTTCCCTGACGATATTATATTGCAAGTTTGTTTGCTGTTTGTTTTTCATGCTCATCCACGTACTGCAATTAGCATTTTTTCCATTCTCTCCATAATATTTGATTACATTAAGCGATAGAAGAGGAGGAGGATGCCAGTGAACGAACCTCTATCGGGAAACGTTTTACTCTTTCCGTATCAGCTAAATGCACCCTCGCACGCTATTGCCCTGATGATATTATATTGAAAATGTATGCAGTTTGTTCTTAATGCTTTTTTTCCGTTATCTTCATAATATCCGATCGCATTAAGCGGTAGAAGAGGAGGAGGATGCTGGAGAACGAACCTCTATCCACAAACGTTTTGCCACCTCCGTATCAGCTGATGCACCCTTGCATGCTATTTCCTGACAATATTATATCAAAAATTTGTTTGCTGTTTGTTCTTAATTCTATTTTTTCCATTATCTTCAAAATATCCGATCGATTAAGTGGTACAAGAGGAGGAGGATGGCGGAAAAGTGCCTCCGAGGCGGTCGATTTTTTACTAAAATGAAAATTTTTTTTTCTAATTTTTTGGCATGGGCGTTATTCGCGAATTTTTTATTTTTTTGCTATTATTTTTTAGGGACATTATTGCAATTTTGCGGATAAAAAAATGAGGAAAAAGCAAACAAGGTGTATATATATTTTTGTTATTTAATGGGCTTTTCCTACTATATATATATATATATATATATATATATATATATATATATATATATATATATATATATATATATATATATATATATATATATATATATGAATCATTTTTTTACCCTGACCGGGACTTGAACCTAGGACTTATAATTACTTAGTCAAGGCGCTACCAACTACACACCACAGAAGGTTAAAAGGAATCCAACCTTATAGCTTATATCTGCTATACTTAGGAATGAACGCATTCTATCTGAATGCCACTATGTTCATATTACAGATTCCCCAACCTCACTCGTGGCTTCATTTTCGCATTTAATTCAATTCCCAATCTCATTCGGGCACATGTCTCCTGTTTTAAAAGATCTAGAATGGATAAAGATTAGAGATAAATATGTTTTTGATATATGTACCTTTGTTTTTAATATACTAAGAAACAATCTTCCTGATTGCTTGTATAATTTTTCTACAGTAAGCTCAGTTACCGGGTTAACTACCCGTCAAGGGGAAGATTTATTAGTACGAAGGTCTAAAACTGATATTGGCTCAAGAGATATAAACATTCGTGGACCTCATTTATATAATCAGCTTCCCAGAGAACTAAAAAATGCTGGTTCAGTGTATACTTTTAAATATAATCTTAAGAAGTTACTCTTAAAGGAAGATTTTACTTGTAATTTTTAATGGTACACACATCTTTATGATTTGTTTGTTTTAGTATGTCTATATCGTACACCACAGATGTCTATCTGGAATATATATGTATCTTATTTGAATACCCAATGTACTTTGGAAATAAAGGTTTATTATTAGTATTATTTTTATACAATTATCAAATAAGCACAGTACATATGTGAAAACATGACTCATTTTTTTACCCCGACCGGGAATTGAACCTATGACTTATAATTACTTAGTCAAGGCGCTACCAACTACACACCACAGAAGGTTAAAAGGAATCCAACCTTATAGCTTATATCTTCTATACTTAGGAATGAATGCATTCTATCTGAATGCCACTATGTTCATATTACAGACTCCCCAACCTCACTTGTGGCCTCATTTTCACATTTAATTCAATTCCCAATATCATTTGGGCTATACAATAATCAAATAAGCACATTACATATGTGAAAACATGAATCATTTTTTTACTCCGACCGGGACTTGAACCTAGGACATATACTTACTTAGTCAAGTCGCTACCAAGTACACACCACAGAAGGTTAAAAGGAATCCAACCTTATAGCTTATATCTGCTATACTTAGGAATTAACGCATTCTATCTGAATGCCACTATGTTAATATTACAGATTCCCCAACCTCACTCGTGGCTTCATTTTTGCATTTAATTCAATTCCCAATCTCATTCGGGCTATACAATAATCAAATAAGCACATTACATGCGAGAATGAAGCCACGGGTAAGGTTGAGGAATCTGTAATATGAACATAGGGGCATTCAGATAGACTGCGTTCATTCCTAAGTATAGCACATATAAGCTATGAGGTTGGATTCCTTTTAAACTTCTGTGGTGTGGAGTTTGTAGCACCTTGACTAACTAATTATAAGTCCTAGTTTCAAGTCCCGATCGGGGTAAAATAATGATTCATGTTTTCATATATGTAATGTGCTTATTTGATTATTGTATAGCCTGAATGAGATTGGGAATTGAATTAAATGCAAAAATGAAGCAATGAGTGAGGTTGGGGAGTCTGTAATATGAACATAGTGGCATTCAGATGGAATGCATTCATTCCTAAGTATAGCAGATATAAGCTATAAGGTTGGATTCCTTTTACCCTTCTGTAGTGTGTAGTTGGTAGCACCTTGACTAAGTAATTGTAAGTCCTAGGTTCAATTTCCGGTCGGGGTAAAAAAAGAATTCATGTTTTCACATATGTAATGTGCTTATTTGATTATTGTATAGCCCGAATGAAATTGGGAAGTGAATTAAATGCGAAAATGAAGCCATGAGTGAGGTTGGGGAATATTTAATATGAACATAGTGGCATTCAGATAGAATTCGTTCATTCCTAAGTATAGCAGATATAAGCTATAAGGTTGGATTCCTTTTAACCTTCTGTGGTGTGTAGTTGGTAGCACCTTGACTAAGTGATTATAAGTCCTAGTTTCAAGTCTCGATCGGGGTAAAAAAATTATTCATGTTTTCACATATGTAATGTGCTTATTTGATTATTGTATAGCCCGAATGAGATTGGGAATTGAATTAAATGCGAAAATGAAGCCACAAGTGAGGTTGGGGAGTCTGTAATATGAACATAGTGGCATTCAGATAGAAAGCATTCATTCCTAAGTATAGCAGATATATGCTATAAGGTTGGATTCCTTTTAACCTTCTGTGGTGTGTAGTTGGTAGCGCCTTGACTAAGTAATTGTAAGTCCTAGGTTCAAGTCCCGGTCGGAGTAAAAAAATAATTCATGTTTTCACATATGTAATGTGCTTATTTGATTATTGTATAGCCCGAATGAGATTGGGAATTGAATTAAATGCGAAAATGAAGCCATGAGTGAGAGGTTGGGGAATCTGTAATATGAACATAGTGGCATTCAGATAGAATGCATTCATTCCTAAGTATAGCAGATATAAGCTATAAGGTTGGAGTCCTTTTAACCTTCTGTGGTGTGTAATTGGTAGCACCTTGACTAAGTAATTATAAGTCCTAGGTTCAAGTCCCGGTCGGGGTAAAAAAAATTATTCATGTTTTCACATATGTAATGTGCTTCTTTGATATATATATATATATATATATATATATATATATATATATATATATATATATATATATATATATATATATATATATATATATATATGCGCACCTAGTTCTCAGAATAACGCCTAGATAGGTTCTCAGAAGTGTCGGGTAAATGGAAAATCGCGTGAAAAAACAAGTCATTTTCCATAGGAAACAATGATAAAGGATATAGATACGTTCCAAACCTTGCTTAGACACACCATGCCAAAGATATAAGATAAGTAAAAAACATATTTTTATTACTACATAGCAAAGCAGAAAGCCCTGTATCTATTTTAAGAGTATACAAACGATATTCATATTCACTCTACAGCTAGAAATTAACATACATTACTGTACTGTACTCGATTATGCAGTGGCCAACAGTCATACAGTACACTGGGACATGCATGGTGGCCGTGAGCAAGTAACTTATGCGGTAGAAGAGGAGGATGCAGAAGAACGAACCTCTATCTGCAAATGTAAAGAAAGATAAAATAATAATTATAAATAACCAAAGCAAGACTAAAAAACTAAAAAAAAAATTAATTATGCAATGCCTAAATCTACCATATGGCAGATTAAAAAAACTTAATCTACATACTCTAGAGAGACACAGAGTTAGGGGGATATGATTGAGGTGTATAAATGGTTTAAAGGGATTAACAAGGGTGATATTAATACTTTTAAAAATTCATGATCAAATCAGTTCTCGTAATGGGTAATGGATTTAAGCTTGATAAATTTAGGTTCAGAAGGGAAATTGGTGAAAATTGGCTTGGTAATACCGTAGAGTATTCCTAGTAGGATAATAAATGCCAATACCTTAGACACATTCAAATATAGATTAGATAGACATATGACAGAGGTAGGGTGGGTGTATATATAATGTATAATGATGATGATCTTTTCTTATCGTAATCCTCTTTGTACTCGTGGAAGAAGCGTCCGCGGGCGCTTATTTACTAAAGTATATATATATATATATATATATATATATATATATATATATATATATATATATATATATATATATATATATATATATATATATATATATATATTTTTTTTTTTTTTTTTTTGGGGGGGGGGCATTATGTGCAAAATTCAAATTTTTTACTATTATTTTTTGGGGGCATTATTGCAACTTTGCGGATACAAAAATCGCTCATAAAAGGAACAAGGTGTATATATATACAGGTATAACTCACCTAACGTCGTTAATTGGTTCCAGGAGAGACGACTTAAGCCGAAAAACGACCTAAACCGAATTAGCTTGTCACTAGGCTAGCCTAGATATACTGATTTACTGTAGTAGTAGTATAGTTGGGTGGGATATGCCTTTTGCAACGGCTCCCAAGTCTTGGTTTTGCTTTGCTAAATTGTTTGAGCGGTTTTTATTATTTGATTTCTTTTTCTACAAATTCTTTTTACAAATTTTTTTCTTTCTTTGACGTCTTTTTCACTACAATATCTAAATAGTATATTAGCAATTATTTCAATTTTCTTTTCTATATATGGATGTGCTAAAAAACTATATTCTGTTCTTATTTGTGCATATGTTTCACAAAATAGTAGAAAATGTTCTAGGCTCTCTTCACATTGTTCACACGTTGGGAAGGTAGTATCTTTAATTTTAAATTTATGTACAGTAAACAAATTAATGAACTCTATTATGCCGTTGGCAACAGGCTTAGCATGGTGGCCAGTGTTGCCAGATAAAGTGGATGTTTTTATTTTCAAATGTATGGTACATTTTAAGATATATATTAATTACAAGATGGTAGTACTGTAATTTAAATAAAAATGTACTTCATCTTTAAGATACTTAAAATAACTTACCAGCTTACATGTATGTTTTTTATATTTAACATTTCTCTAATTAATTTATTCTGGCAACACTGATGGTGATTACCTAATTGTGTTTACGGGAAAGAGCCCAAAGCTCGTATCTTCCCGTCTCCTGATCGGTTCCATTTTAGACTTAGTGATACTTATCATACCTGTCCTTAAAACTATGGATTGAGATAGCATTAACTACCTCCTCGCTTAGCGAATTCCAATTATCAACTACTCTTACACTGAAAAAGTATTTCCTTACATCCTGCGAAGAAGTTTTCTTACGAAGCTTCAAACTATGACCTCTAGTTCTAGAGCCAGCCATATCAAAATATCGATCCCTATCCACTCTATCATAACCATGAAGGAATTTAAAGACTGTCACCATATCCCCCCCTCACTCTTCTAGCTTCGAGTGATGGTAAGTCTAATTCCCTCAGCCTCTCATCATAACTGAGATTGCGTATTTCTGGCACCAGTTTCGTGGCATGTCTTTGAACTTTTTCAAGCTTAGCTATGTGCTTTTTCAAGTGCGGATTCCAAAAGGGGGCTGCATATTCGAGTTTTGGCCTCACATAGGTTACATAAATATTTCTGAACATTTCCTTGTCCATGTTCCTGAAGGCTACCCTTACATTTGATAAGAATGCATATGCTGCCCTTACTATGCCATTTATATGTATTTCTGGAGACAAATCTGCCAGTATGTTTACTCCTAGATCTCTCTCATTTTCTGTCTCTTGAAGTTGTACTCCAGCCACCGAGTAGTCAAGCTTGGGCCTTCTTGCACTTGTACCCATTCTCATTACCTTACATTTTGAAGTATTGAATTTCATTAGCCACTTTTTTGACCACTCATGCAGATTATTTAGATCCTCCTGAAGTTCTCTACCATTGTTCTCGTTTTTTACTTTCTTCACAATCTTTGCATCATCTGCAAACATATTCATGAATGAATTTACAGACTCTGGTAGGTCATTTACATATACAAGGAACAAAAGTGGCCCTAAAACTGAACCCTGTGGAACTCCACTACTAACTCTTCTCCATTCAGACACTGAGTGTCTTACTCTAACCCTCTGTTCCCTTCCTTCTAAGTAAGTTTTTATCCATTCCAAAACATTTCCACCTATTCTAGCCATTGATTGCAGCTTCCTAATAAGTCTCCCATGTGGAACAGTGTCAAACGCTTTCTGGAAGTCTAGGAATATGCTATCTGCCCAGCCCTCTCTTTCCTGTAAGATTTGGCATACCTCATCATAAAATTCTAATAAGTTTGTTACTGTTGATCTACCTTCTCTGAAGCCATGTTGCCTCACTGACAAAAAGTTGAAGGATTCCAAGTGAAGAGAGATATGTTTCCTTAGTAGTTTCTCCATAACTTTGCAAACTATGCTGGTCAAGGAAACTGGTCTATAGTTCAGAGCCGTATCCCTCCTTCCCTTTTTGAAGATAGGTATCACATTTGCTTGTTTCCAGCATCTTGGAATCTCCCCCGACTCCAGTGACTCCTTAAATATGATACTTAGTGCCACTGATATTGAGTTTGCGCATTTTTTAAGCACATGAGGGGATATGTCATCGGGACCTGTAGCTTTATGAACATCTAAATCCATCAGCGCTTTGCATACCTCTGTGGCTGTAAGGTTGATGTTCTCTAATACCGGCCCTTGAGCTTCTATCACTGCAATCTGAGGGGGTGGGGTATTTTCTACTGTAAATACTGACTGAAACTCCTTGTTCAATTCTTTGCAGATCTCTTCATCCGTCTGAGTGATGCTTCCATCCGCTCTCTTTAGCCTTAAAACCTGTTCTTTTACCTTCAGTTTTCCTCTGATAAAGCTGTGGAAAAGCTTGGGATTTTCTTTAGCCTTCCTGGTGATGTCCCTCTCATAGTCTCTCTCTGCCTCTCTCCTTTTACTTAGGTAGTCATTTCTTGCTCTTTTGTAGGTTTGCCAGGCATTTATGTTTTCTCTCCTCCTATACCTTTTCCAGCATATGTCTCTCCACTCCTTAGCTCTTTTACACCCATTATCGAACCATTTCTCTCTGGCATGAATTACACCTACTCTGGTGACAGGTATGCAGCAATCTACTATCTTCCCATATTTCTCACAAAAGATGTCATACATTTCTTGTACAGATTTGTTGTAAAATAAGGTTCTCCAGTCAATAACTGCAAAAAGCTCATTCATTTTGATGTAATCTCCTTTTGGATAGTTCCTCCTCATGTCCTCAGTGCCTCTACTCTCAGGAAGAATATCTTCAATGATATACTCCATCAACAACACACAGTGGTCACTCTTTCCAATTGGTGGTTCATACTCAATTTTTTCAATATCCAACACATTATCTGTGAACACTAGATCAAGTAGTGATGGCTCATCCCCACCCCTGGCCCTTGTTGGTTCCATTACATGTTGGTGTAGGAAATTCCCTTGTACGCAATCTGAGGACGAGGATGCATACGTTTTGTCACAATTCTGTATCAGCTGATGTGCCAGCACATGGTATTTCCCTGCCAATATTATATTAAAAATATGTTTGCTATTTGTTCTTAATGCTTTTTGTCAATTTTCTTCATAATATCAATTCAAAACAATAGCAGTTTCACGAGAATGACGAGTGGCGATGCCTAACGGTAGATATTGGAACTCTGTGTGTATTTTAATAAGATATTTATATGCTTTTATTCTTATTTATTGTACAATAACATGATTTTATGTCCTTTTGTTTTTATTTATAGCATTGGGATTCATATCCTCGAACAAAGAAAGTCCTTGTCGATAAATGCAAATGCCTGTTGCATTCTTATTCGTATTCTTATTATTATTATTATTATTATTATTATTATTACTGTTGTGACGAGTGACGACTCCTAACGGTAGATATTGGAACTGCTGTACGTATTTTAATAAGATATTTATGTGTTTTTATTCTTATTTATTGTACAATAACACGATTTTATGTGATTTTGTTTTTATTTATAGCATTGGGATCCATATCCTCGAACATAGAAAGTCCTTTTCGATAAATGCAAATGCCTTCTGCATTCTTATTCTTATTCTTATTCGTACTCTTCTTCGTATTCTTATTATTATTATTATTATTATTATTATTATTATTATTATTATTATTATTATTATCATTATTATTATTATTATTATTGTTATTATTATTATTATTAATATTATTATTACTACTATTATTAAGACGAGTGACGACGCCTAACAGTAGATATTGGAACTACTGTACATATTTTAATAAGATATTTATATGCTTTTATTCTTATTTATTGTACAATAACATGATTTTATGTGCTTTTGTTTTTATTTATAGCATTGGGATCCATATCCTCGAACAAAGAAAGTCCTTTCCGATAAATGCAAATGCCTGGTGCATTCTTTATTCTTATTCTTCTTATTATTATTATTATCATTATTATTATTATTATTATCATTATTATTATTATTTTTATTACTATTGTTATTATGACGAGTGACGACGCCCAACGGTAGATATTGGAACTACTGAACGTATTTTAATAAGATTTTATATGCTTTTATTCTTATTTATTGTACAATAACATGATTTTATGTGCTTTTGTTTTATTTATTGTACAGTAACATGATTTCATGTGCTTTTAATGGTTTTCTAGTGATATTATGATTCCAATATTTGTAGCGGACAGACGTAAAGTTGATTGTAAACTTTTCTATTTTTATTTTTCCATATATTTTTTTGAAAACCCCCATATAATCGAGAACGACTTAACACGAAACGACCCAAGCCGAGGTATGCCTGTATATATATATATATATATATATATATATATATATATATATATATATATATATATATATATATATATATATATATATATATATATATATATATATATATGCCAACTGTTGCAGAATCTGCTGCGTCTGTACTTCTTCAATAAAGATAACCGTCAATAAACTGGAATACAGTACTTACAGTTTGCCACACCATTGAACTTATAAATAATACAAATGCGTGTGAATAATTCTTCAGATTCCTTATTATTACATTTACAAGAACGAGCAATGCCTTATAACATAAATTTCCATTATTACAATATGTTTACTTTTACATTCCAAATCTTTAGTGTTAGGAATATCTGACATATAAAAAGAATATCCTTAGACTCACTCATATACATAATTTATACATATATGAGCAAACATTTTTGTTTCCAGAATCAGCTCCTCTTTATGGTAGCTTTACCAACTATATAAGCTCATTGAGTATAGCATTAGATGTCATATTGTTAAATGATAGTATTAGTTTATGGACAAGAACTTCAATTGAAGCAAAAAATGCCTACATAGCAGCTGTCATTCACTGTTAACAGTTTTCTCTCAGTTTACCAAACGATTACTTTATGTGACGTGCTCTCAATCCAGTCATTCTACAAGCATATCAACTACTCAATATATTCCATTTAGATTTGCCTTCTATTACATTTGGCTACATGCATTTGAGATTTGTTGTTATTTATTACCAATTTAAATATTAATTGAATAATTATCTAAAATGGTAAATATTTGCATTTTTAGAATTACAGGTATTTTAATTGCATTCATGCATTCTGTACATCAAGGTACAGTGTCTTGTTTTCATGATACATTCCTGAATTACTTTACAAAATTAGAAAATAGTTTTGTGTAACTTGAAGGAGTTTTGTATTTCCCAATAATTTTAGCTATTATGTCTTTAGAAATTTTTATTTAGTCTGTAAATGATTGCAGATTTGATGATGATTTTCACCTTTCATTATATTACTTCAAGCTTGCTTCATTAGACTGTTTAGTTAATGATTCATGATCATGAAATGTTGTAATCATAAGTTTATTTGCCACTGAAATTCCACTATTGTTTTCTTTTTCAGAATTAAAGAAGATTCATAACGGAGACATATAACCATCAAAACTTTACACCGAATAGTATTTTCAAGAAAACAGTGTCTAGAGGAAGGTGTATTGAAAGTGAAAGTTTTTACCAATTGTGTATATGGTGATATAACTTGTTATAGTGTGATTATATGTAACCTTCAGTGAGTTTATCAGA
Organism: Halocaridina rubra; assembly: GCA_037179515.1. Lineage (NCBI taxonomy): Eukaryota > Metazoa > Arthropoda > Malacostraca > Decapoda > Atyidae > Halocaridina > Halocaridina rubra. The sequence goes on along the minus strand of JAXCGZ010013933.1, from coordinate 27,638 downwards.
AAATAAAAAACATATGTAACGTTATATATCGAATATGTAGTTCTAGTTTAACAATGTTTGAAGTATTATGATTTATGCAAGCTATGTTTGGGGAATATACTTGTATATTTTAGAAATGGATGACACAGACTCATCAATATGGAAAATCTGAAATTTATATTGAAGAGTGAGAAAGCTATAGTGTGAAAAACATAGTACATTATATGAAACTAAATATACGACACAAAATACTGTATCACTTGTTTTATAAAGTAGTCATTATGTACAGTTTGCCCACGTAAAGGAACGTCTCAGATCTTCCCTGAAACTTTGAGTCAGTGTTGTAATGAACATGGAGGAAGTAAGTGAGAGTGGTAGTATAGAGAATGCTTCAACACTTTCCTGTAAGGGAAGTGGCAAGTCATTTGATCATAAAAGCACTCTTAGCCAACTCTTTAAAGTGCACACACAAGAAAAACCATTCACTTGCGACATATACGAAAAACGTTTTAAGCTAAAGAGCCATATTGTTCAACATATAAGAGCTATACCCAAAGAGAAACCATTTTTGTGTACAGAGTGCGGAATGAGTTTTAGTCAACAAGACCTACTGAATAATCATGTGAAAATCCATATGAGTGAAAAGCCTTTCTTATGTAATATATGCAGCAAAGCTTTTAAACACAGATACGTTCTTCGTGATCATATGACAGTCCATACAAGTGAAAAGTCTTTCTTATGTACTAGGTGTGACAAACGTTTTAAACACAAGGCTAGTCTTCGTGTTCATCTAAAAACCCATTATGATATAACCCAATTCACCTGCCACATGAGGGTACATAGAAAAGAAAGACCTTTCAAATGCAATGAATGTGGACTAGGATTTGACCGGAAATCTAACCTTTGCCGTCATTTGAGAATACACACTCATGAAAGACCTTTTAATTGCAATGAATGTGGGAAGACTTTTAGCCAAAAAGGTCAGCTAACTATACATATGAGAATACATATGGAAGAAAAGCTTTGCTCATGTACCATATGTGGGAAAAAATTTTATTATCCCTGTCGCCTTTCCCAACATATGAGAACACACTCAGTAGAAAAACCATACACTTGTACTGCATGTGAGAAGAGTTGTAGTCAGAAAAGTAATCTACTTGTCCATATGAGATTACATTGTAAAGAGAGATATTTTTCATGCAATGCTTGTGGAGAGAGTTTCTGCCATAAACGTGGTTTTTATAGGCATATGAATATGCAGGTGGGAGAAAAACCTTACGTATGTTGTGTATGTGGGAAGCAATATAGTCGATCCAGCAACCGGAACAGACACATGAAAATACATAAGGGCAAAAGAATTGGAGTTCAAAAGAATTTGGATTTACTCACCTTTCCATCTTCAGGAAATGATGAAGCTAATGGTATCAGTGCAGTTCATAATGGGTGTTCAAAAAATGATGAGCATTTAGATGCTTCTAGATCAGTGGTAGAGAGTGATGAAACCAACACACTCTTTGTCCAAGCTCTTAAACACACTCCTAAAATATCTTCAGATCTCTTTAGTAGCAATCAGGAGAAAGAAGAAGCGGCAACTTCTTTGCTAAAAGTAAAGGTCGAAGATGAGTTTCTTAGCATTAAAGAGGAAGAAATTTTGCCTGAAGATCAACTTGATAAAAGAAATGATAAAGTGAATGTCTTAGAAAGTGCTGACAACACCAGAGGTAGGAACAACAGTAAAAGCCTTAATCATGAACCAATAAAGTTAGATTTACTTCTTGTAAAGATGGAAAAGTCATCAGATATTGAAGGTGATTAAAAGATGGTCTGGAATTCCCTGCATGGTTTGTGAGACAACTATTATCTATTTTTTTTATAAAGGACATACTATGCCTTACATCATCTCATCTAGCTTAGTATGCAGTATGTGTCAAATAACTATGTAAATCTTTGCTCACAATCCAACTAGCAATGAACATTGTCTCATCCTGAAATAAAGAGATAACATATGAACAGTATAAATGAAAATTTTACCACAGTATCATAGATATCTACATGTGTGTAGGATCAGACATTGATTAGAGCAATGACACTTCTTACAGCATTTTGAACATGGCCATTATTTTTTTTTTATTACTACTTTCACATTTATTGCCAATTTATTACTTCATTGAGTTAATGCTAATAGCATCTTTACTCTAATTTTAACATTTCATAACTTATTATTCAGTGACAAGTAAATTCTATGGGTAGGAATATAGTTGTAAAGAAATTTATAAAGTAGTCGATGAAAATTTAAATCCTTCACATCATGTTTTATTATTCTCCTCGCTTTAGTAAATATAACTTTTTCAAGTAAAGATAAAATAATGAATAAAAAACATGAGTATCTTATTTGCAATATTTTTTTTCTCTTTTTTTGTATTCATAAATTATGTTTGCATGAGTATTACTAAAAGGTATGGTCTGTTTCATAAAGAATGTAAAAATGCTTCGGATATATGACCTTGAACTATTTGTAAAGATTGTGCAATATTTCCCTCTCAACTTTTACTGTCGTGGAAAGACATTTTTCGTTTATTTTCTGTATGTTTATTTATGTATCTTGGCCCTTAGTTTGGTTCTTTGTACATATTAATATTTGGTTTCGTTCTGTGAGTACATTTTAATCTGTGCATGAACCTGCACATTCCGACGTTTATTGTTTTTTCTGATATGAGGAAAAGTTTGGTGTTCCGACGTACCAGATAGTGGCTAGTTTAGGCGCTGAGTTGGACAAGTTAGTTTTGAATAACCAGTGTACTAGCTTTATGACTTGCATTAAGATGTTTCGCTACTATTTCACTGGAAGCTGTCCCTTCAAGAGCTGGAAGACCATCATTCATTGTGCAGGGCAACTTCGGAATCCATCCAAACACTAATTGATAGAGGCTATATCCACCCACTATTTGAAGGCAGTTCTTTGCGTTAAGGGGGCTCTCACCCCTAAAAACGATATAAAAATGTCAAAAATTGAATTTTCTAAAACACCCGTTTTATTAATCTACAACGCTTTGGAATTTGATTTCTATCAGCTGAGAGTGCGTACGAGCGTGCTGCTTGGGTTTAAATGGACTGAATGCCAGCCCGTTAAAGAGGAGGCGAGGCAGCATAGCCCGTGTGCTCTCTACAATACTGCCCTTTTTTTGTTTCTCACAGCTTCGTGGCTTGAGTTTATTGTGTGTTTATGGTGTATGGACATATGGCGAGAGGTGGCAAAGCTTTCTTAGTCTCGCTCAACTTGCTGGCGGCTCCGGCAGATGTGATTAGTCACCCACATGCTGTTGATGAGTAAAGTTACGCTCCAATTCCCTCTGCTGTACCAGTGCTCCCTGCCGTTCTTTGCAGTACTTTTTCAATATGTATCTATTTCACCATGCCTCGCATCGTATGTAAGGAGGGAAAGACAAAACAGGCGATGACAAGGAGTCAGTTTTACAGAATATGTGGATAGAGAGGAGATGAAGTAGGGAACAGAAGAAGGCTGCTGCTGACTCACCCTCCACCACCATTACTCCACTGCACACCAGCAATACCATGACGTCAACTTCTTCTGAGCCTTCTTGCAGCAATACTGAGCCCTCCTTCAGCACAAATACACCCATTGCATCGAAGAGGAAGCTCGAATTGAGCGAAGAGTTGTGCCTAACTGGAGACGTAAGTGACAGAGGGACCGAGTATATGTTAGTTGATAAAGGCAACATGTTGCAGTGGATATGCTCTGTTGCACGATGTTCATGTGGCAGGAAAGTAAAGATAAAAGAAGGAAAGGTAGATGGCATGGTAAAGAATTTTGTTGCAGTGTGCAGTGAGTGCCGCATTAAAAATAACTTGTACATTGCAAGGTGGAGGACAGAAAGGTAGATACGATGCTGACTGGCGAGTAGTAAAAAGTACCATACACGCTGGGAGTGGATATATAGGTGCAAAGAGTATGTTTGTCGCTTTTGATTTGCATCCTGTGTCTGAAAACTCATACTACAAGATTGCAAAGGAAGTAGAGGAGAAAGGTTTAACAAACTTGTAAGTAATGATGGAAAAGACCTGGGAGAAGTTGCATGATATACTGAAAAACAGGGATGGTAATAAACAAGAGGTGAAAGATATAAAAGTGTCGTGTGATGGATCGTGGTCCAAACGTGGCTTTACTTCGCTTTACGGATTTGTGTCTGTGATAGAGGTCACCACTGGTTACTGCGTAGACTTTGTTGTGTTGAGCAAGTGGTGCAGAACGTGCACCCAGTCCCTGAGCAGAACTGTACCAAGAATTTTGAAGGCAGCTCTCCAACCATGGAGATGGAGGGCTGGAATATGTTTTGGATGCGATCAGTTGAAAAATGCAAGTTCCACTATGTGAAAGTTGTGTCTGATGGGGACTCTAAAGGAATTTCTGCAGTTCAAGAACTTAACCCCTATGATGGAGTGCACATAGAGAAATATGAATGCATCAACCATGTGTCAAAATGCCTTGGGGCAGCTCTCCTCAATGCCTCAAAAAACTTCAAGCTTGGTGGTAAGGGAGAGGGAAAACTGACAAAGGACAAGGTGTTGTAGTTGGCACATTACTTTGGCAAGGCCATCAAGCAAGAAACCACTGTAGCGGACATGAAGCAGGCCATTTATTCCACGCTGAAGCACTGTCTAAGCACCGATAAAAAGCCCCAGCACAGCACCTGCCCAGATGGTCAGATGTCATGGTGCTTTTATAAGCGAGCCATTGCCAACAATCAGCCTATTCCACCTCACAAGAAGAAACTAAAACCTACCTCACCGAGAAGGTCGTGGTGAAGATCATGCCAATTTATATGAGAGTGGCATCTACTGAGCTCCTGGAAAAGTGCAAAGGTGACACCCAGAATAGCAATGAGAGTATGCACCAAGTGATATGGAATGAGCTCCCAATGACAAGATTCTTTTGCCTCAGACGTATGATATATGGCATGTACCGTGCCGTGGTTCGTTTCAATCATGGATCCATGGCACTTGAGAGAGGAGAAGGTGAGCTTGGGCTAGAAGGCCACAACGTTTTGAAGAAGGTCGAAAAGAGTTAGTGATGCAGTGAGGAAAGCAGAGGATAAAGAAAAGGCAAGAAACCGAAAAATAAGAAAAGTTGAAGACGAAGAGACTAAGAAGGCAGCAGAGGGCGTGACATGCGGTCCTGGGATGGCTCCTTTACCATAATGCCATCAGTGAGAACCAGTGACTCCAAAGGTGCAAGAAGTAAAGGAAGAGGAGGCACAGTAGAGGATTACCGGGGTGCACTCACTGTGACCTTGTAGTATATAGTGGTCAAATTTAGTGGTAATTGTTTTGAAAATTTGTAGATTAGTTGGCTACAGCATCAGTATATGTTAAGTATATTATGTGTGAAAATGAATCACATTAATACATAGATAAGTATAATGCAGGTGTTTCCATTCTTTCAACCTCCGTATTGAAAAAAGAGGTATTTTTGCCTTCAAATATTCGTAGAAAATCTATTGCACAATGGATCTACTTAAAACTGCCCATGGTTGTCAACAATGGTGGTAGGTTCATTCCTACATTTTTGTTTTTTTGATAAAGTAAAAGATTAAAGATTTCAGAATAAACTAAGGGAAAATATCGCCGATCAGTGTGACGTCACTCACGATGTACATCTTGCAGTCATGATATTTCATGACATGGGGAATTTTTAAAAAAATCAAAATGTTACGAGATTTGTATTACGTTAGTCACATGCCAAAATTCATGTCTCTAGTACATATAATAGGGCCTCCAGGACAATTTAAAGCACATGACAATGCATGACGTCATGATTTCATGACATATCACTTTGTCATGCTAACACAATGTAGGTAATTATTTTTTATATATATCCAAAATGTTTCGAGTCTTAACAGCAAATATTTTTTTTCTGTTTCCGGGTGAGAGCCCCTTAACAGCCCATTCCAAAGCCTCCTTCAGCGAACACTCTGGCTGCTCAGCAACAATTTTTTATACCATTTCATCAATTCCTGCATGGTTTCGCTCACAGAGACCATTACTAAATTGACTGTATGATGCAGTGTGCATCATTTGAATGTTCATGTTTTCACACAATTCCAAGAAAAGACTGCAAATTCTCCTCCATTATCACATATTTTTATGGAGATCCTATACCAGTGCCTAACCATATTTCGATAATCTTTTCAACTATCACTCTAGGCTCTTTACTATGCACTATGCAAGACCTTGAAAACCTGGTGGCTACATCTACTAAATGCAAGAAATATATCTTGCCCTTATATTCTTTAAAATCCATGGCCACAACTTCATTGAAATTCCTTGCTAAATTCATGCCTACAATAAGCTGGGAAGGAGTTCTCTTATAATTAATACATATTTCACAATTATTTGAAACTTCTTCAGCATATATAAAGCACATTTCATATGCTATTCCAGCTTCGGTGAGCAATTTGACTAGTCTATTGCAAGTAGGATGGCCAAATTGATGCAATTTATGAATTCTTCTTTCCTTTTTCATCTCCAGTTATAGTGAAGAGTATTTCTTCTGTGGTCTGTGTAGACTGGCATTTCTTGAGTAAGGGAATACCAGGGGAATTGCATGTTAACTTTATTTGCTTTCCAAGTATGACCTTGGTGTCGTTTTTTAAGTTCAACTTTACCTTGGCCGTTTTCATAGATGCTTTACTCAGTAATTGAGGTATAGGACAGTCATCTACATCTGTTTGAATAAAAATTTTCTTCCTAACTCCAATTGCTGGAATCTTCATTATCTTTAATGATATTTGCACTCTTCCATCACCAAACCTAAATGTTCTTCCACTTTCTTCTTCATCTACCTTTAACAAATCTTCCTGTGACAGCGCTTTTAAGTATGACTGCAACCAATCAATACGCACACTAGAAGAACAGGTAGAATCAAGAAGGGCATGATTAAAAGAATCTACTAATAATTCAGTCATCTCAGAAGAACCTTTGACAGTAGCTATCAAGCATTCACCTTTTCCTTCATTCATGTACTTGTAAATGAAACAGTTTCTCACCATAAAAGAATGGCTTTATTCTACAACAAAATCACACCATAATCAACAATCTGCAAGCAAAAGAAATAACAATTACATTAATGTCTAATGTAACATACAAAACATAATAATACAGCATATATAATAAGAGCATAATAGTAATAGAGTATATAAATATACAACATTCTCCCCAGCCATATAATTTTACCAGCCATAGCATTGGGGAGCATTTCTTTCCCGTTGAGAATGACGAAGTGGATATTGTGCCAAACTGGACTGCTCAGCGTCTTTGAGGTACTGAGGCTGAGTCCTCCAAAGAAGGTGAAGGTGAAGGCTGAACTAGATCAATCAAGCTCTTCTCCAGTGACTGGCTCAAGTTCAAATATTTTAAAGTTTAGGTTCAGGTGCTTGAATATAAGGTCCCTTTACTTCAGTAGTAGAGCACAGACCCAAGTTCGAAGAGATACAGTTGACTCACGACCATCACTATGTCTAACACGTGCATATGTTGGATTTGCATGGATTAACTCCACTAAATCAACAACGGGATCATCCTTCGAACGCCTCGCAATATGATCCAAACACACTGGTCCTGGATTCAACAACCAAAAAGGAAGAGAAACCCCCATAGATGAATGTCGTGGAAATGCGAAAAACCTCTCATGAGGGATCAAGTTTGTAGCTGTTGATAGAAGTGATCTAATACAGGGCAAAGCCTGAAGCAGCACCGCCTCCCAGTGTGATTCAGGGAGATTGTGGGACCTCAGAGCTATATTTCAACCTGTGTATTCCCCTCAGGGTGATAAAGGGTAGTCTTGCTTGTGGCAACATTATGCAGGGAAAGATATTCTTGCACTTCCCGAGATATGAGCCCATAAGCCTCTGTCGGAGTGAATAAAATTTGGAGTGCCACACACAGAAAAAATTGCTTCTAAGCATTGAATTACAGTCTCGGAATATGTATCCTTACATGGTATTTCAAATGGAAACTGCGAAAACTCATCCACTGCAACAAACAGATACTTGTTTGTCCGTGAAGGTAAGGGCCCTTTAAAATCAACACATACGTTGTAATGCCTGAGTAGCTTTATTGAGTTTCTCAAGAGACATAGCAACAAACTATGGTTTCAGTTCAGCACATGCACGACATGCAGAACATACTTCTTTTACTTCTTCTGTTGGGAATGGCAAGTTCCTTGATCACACATAATGAAGAGGGCGAGTAACACCTGGATGGCATAAATCATCATGTAATTTCTTGAGTGATGGTGAAAAACTGGCATTGTAGCAGAAAAGACTTAAAGTATCAGCAACAACATTGTAGCATTCTGGACGGTACCGAATATCATAACAAATATTGGTCAATTCTAAACTCCAGCCTTGGATTTTATTATTTGTAATCTTTGATCGCTTACGATTGTCCAGGATAAATGCAACAGATCTCTGGTCAGTCACGATGGTAAAACGTTGACCAGACAAACAATTAGATAATTTTCTTATAGCCTCAATCACTGCTGTAGCTTCTTTTTCAACCGATGGATAAGGTCATTCATGCCCATTTAATGTTTGAGACATGAACACTACTTGTCGTCTTGACTGATTTAACTTAGCTGAAGCAGCAACACCCGAGGCATCACATTCCACCACAATAGGTTTGGATTTATGAGGACAATGTAAAGCAGAATTCATGAGTAATCACTTCAAACTGCTAAGTGCTTTACAAGCCTCATAAGTTAGTGGAAAAGTTTTTGCCTTAATTAAGGGCTGAGCATAGTCTGAGAAACAAGGTATCCACTTGGCATTATTTGCAAACATATCTTATACTCTCTTTAAAGCATTCATACTCATAGATGGTTCAAGATCAAGAAGTGGCAGCATCCTAGAGTTATCTGGCCAAATCAACCCAACACTGATTTCATAATCAAGAACAAAAATATTACTAACTGACAGTATAGATTTTGATTCATTTAAAGTAAGACATATTCTCGTAGCAGCAGCTAAAAATCTTTTCACATATTCATCTTTTTCAGCTTGGTCTCTCCTTGCGACAGTAATATTATCCTGGTACAGAAATGAATTTTGGATGTTCTCCTCATCAACAAATTTGTCTATAGCATGCTGGAAAACCGCCACACCATTAGTTACACCAAAGAGCACATGTATGGATTGAAATAGGTGTCCATTAGCCTCAAAGGCTGTGTACAATTTGTCATCTTTTCATAAAGGCATCTGATTATACGCACTTTTCAAGTCAAATGTTGAGAAAATTCTGTATTGTGCTAATTAATTAACTAGAGATTCGAGCTTGAGCAAAGGATATTCATCAAGGTCAGTATGCAAATTTACAGTATTGGAGTGATCTACACACATACGTTTCTTATGGTGATCAAGTTCATCTTTCACAACTACTACCTCAACTCGCCAAGTAGACAAGCTAGGCTCAATAATACCTTCTGCTAACAAATGCTCAACTTCTTGAGCTATAAACTACTGATCAATAACACTGTACTCACGAGATTTAGTCACAATTGACTTAACATTTGCCTCCATATTAACAATTCGACATGGTTTGGAGAGATTTGCTACAGCCAAGCTACAAATATTGGCCTCTGGGTCATTAATCTGTAACTTATATTTTGGCCCACCATATAGGATAGTAAGAGCAGCATGCTGTTTTTGGAAACCCAAGCCCAAGATGATATCACCACACAGATCTTCGATTGCCTCTTAAGCGAGTTCTCTTATAATGCTTGTCATTTATAATTATATCTGCGTGACAGACACCTCTGACTGGAGCACGTTTAGATGCCATTGCTAAGGTGATACTTCGGGAACGAGGCATGATATGCAACTTTAGTCTCAATGCTAAATTGTAATCTATAAAGCTATCTGAACTGGCTGAGTCAATCAATGCTGTTGCATTACAGTTCTTAATCAAAACAGGAACTGTAGTAGTTGATAAGCAATCAGATGCTGCAGCAGAAATTGCACACAACTCTCCATTGACAGTTGCAGCCATAATTTTCCCTTTATGCTTGGACTGACATACCTTAGCCCAGAGACCTGTCTTGCCACAGGATGTACACTCACTGATTCGAGCAGGACATTTAGAGCGAAGATGTAGAATTCCCCAATAAAAACAAAATTTTTTCTTTGTAGTAGCAGCATTAACTGCTTCTGTATGTGAAGGGCCAATAGTGTTATTTACAAAGTGGCAGTTGTCGGATTTCATTGCTTGCAAATCACCAGCAGGTAAAGCAGCGACAACTTGGGTGGCTTCTGCTTGAGCATACTGTTCAGAATTATGCTGAGCGAGCTCAAGTGCCCTTGCAGTCTCATAGGCCTGGCTTAAACTTAGTTCCTGGTTTTCAAGTAACTGCTGACGTATTGTGCCAGATTGGAGACCATTTATGAAGGCATCTCGAACCAGGTCTTCACAGTACTGCTCAGTAGTAACAGCTGTAAATTGGCAGTTCTTGCTCAGTTTAAGTAGTTTTTGTAAAAATTCGTTGATTTTCTCTGTCCGCTGTTGTCGACTTGTGACCAATAGATGACGTGCAAAATTAACATTTTTCTTTTTTATAAATAGTTTCTCCAGGATTCCAACAGCTGCATCAAAAGCTACACAATCAGCAATATTTTCGTACATGGAAGCAGAGACATATTTTGTTAGACAGCGCAGTTTGTTAGTTGCATTGGCTCCACACTCCTCAATGAAGTTGACAAAAGTTTTTTCCAGTGCTTGTATTCCTTCTCGGCATCTGGTGCACTAGGATCAATGTTGAGCTTATCTGGACACAGGAAATGATGCATTATGATTGCTGTAGACTAAATTCCTGTAAATGAAACAGTTTCTCACCATAAAACAATGGCTTTATTCTACAACAAGAGCACACCATAATCAACAATCTGCAAGCAAAAGAAATAACAGTTACCTTTATGTCTAATGTATCATACAAAACATAGTAATACAGCATATGTAATAGAGCATAATAGTAATAGAGTATATAATTATACAACACATATTTTCATTGGACTCCAACGAACTGGCCATAAACACATTCTTCAGGCAAGAAGATCAACAGGATTTCTGTGGTTAACCCCTCTCAATACATATTTTCCATGACGACCTCTTGTAAACTGTTTCTGGCTTAACAGTCACTGTTGACAAATCACTATCACCACCATTGGCAGCTGATGAATTCAATGAAAGAACTTCCTGACTTCCAGAAAATTTCCTAAGAGGTAGCTTCATCAACTCATGCATTTTATCTGGGTTACTATATGTCACTGCTGTTAACACTATTTACTTTCCCTTATTATCAAGTCCAGCACAGTCCAACAGATTAAAAGCCAATATACAGTTGGGTATTGCTACTTTAATAGTTTTCAATGCTTTACTTCTTTTATCAAATTCTAAAATAAACTCTTCCTTTCTATAACTATCAACTTTAGTCCATGCTTCATATGCACCTGTTAACTCATACCTCTTGTACCATTTATCTAGGTGTTCTATAGATATTTTCATTCCATCTTCAGTATTTAAATTCACAATGTCTATCTCACTAAATACTTTGTCTCATACTTCACTACCTTCATGAAGGGACAAGGCTACATTGAGAGCTCTTTCTGGTTTGTCTATTTTGCACACAGGTTCCCAAGCTTCTATATCTCCTTTCCATCTTCCATAGTTTTTATCTTCACTGGACACAGGCAGGGGTAGACTTCTTTGTCCCATTATTACAAATGCTGATGGGCTATTCCCGTCCAATCACCATTTGCCCTACCTGCCAACCTATAGACCAATCATCAGTTAATTTCACAAAGTTTGTGCATATACTAATTTCCACAGTGCCATGTTGCTTTGCACAATATATTAGGAATGACAATACAAATACAATGGTGCTATCTTGTATTTATTCTGGGAAGACTGAACAGTGGACTCCATCCTGCATGGCCACACAGGGACAACTCCCCCCAACCAAAAGGTTCCCACTAACCAAGATGGCTGATAGGAAGTCAACAGAGAGACAAGATGGCTGCCAGGAAGTGGGGAAAATAAATGACATCATAATTCATCATATACTTAACACTGCTTTGGCTGAGATAATAAGAGAGGAGGGTTACCGTGCTGAAGAGGTATTAAACTCGGATGAGACTGGCTTATTCTGGAAGTGTATGCCTAGTTGTACGTACATTGCCAAGAAGGAGAAGGCAGCACTAGACCATAAAATCAGCAAGGAGAGACTGACTTTGCTTTTGGAGGCTAATGCTGCTGTAGACTGTAAGATGAAGCCATTGTTTGTTTATTAGGCAGAAAACCCAAGGGAACTTGAGGGAGATTGGAGGGTCAACTGTCAGTCATCTGGAGGTCAAATAAGAAGTCTTGGATAATCCTTCAAATATTTGAAGACTGGATCAGCAACCATTTTATCCCTGAAGCGGAGAGGTGCTGTACTTCTAAGGGTCTGCCCTTTAAAGTGTTGCTAATCCTGGACAATGCCCCTTGTCACCCTGCCCATTTGGAGGACTTTCATCCTAATGTAGAGGTGGTTTACCTTCCACCTAATACCACCTCCATGTTACAGCCTATGGATCACGGGGCCATTGCCTCTTTCAAGGCCTACTACCTCCAAAGAACAATTGCTATGGCTCTCAGGGCAACTGAGAAGGAAAAGAACTTGACTCTCCAGGACTTCTGGAAATCGTACAATATTCTTCATGCTGTGAAGAATATTGCTGATGCTTGGGAGGAAGTGATGCAAACCAACTTGAATGGGGTATGGAGAATCATGTCCCTATTTTTGAATGACTTCCGAGGTTTTAAGGAGACACTTGAAGAACGTAGTTGGCATGATCAAGGACCTCAAGTTAAAGGTGGAGGCTGATGATGTAAAAGAGCTGGAATTTCATGGCAAGGTATAATCTACTGGTGACTCATGCAAGTGGGTATTCAGATGATTGAAGAGGAAGTAGAACTACCAATCACAGAGCCCAAGTGATTCACAACCAAGGAATTGGAAGAAACTTTCTCCCTGGCAGAGGTATTGTTGGCAAAGCTCAAGGCTCAGAACCCTAACATTGCCAGATACAATAAGGTCGAGAGAGGGATTAATGATGCCCTGTGGTGTTACAAGGAAATATATGAGGAGAAGAAGAGGGCATCTATTGGGTCCTTATTCTTTTATATTTAAAACTAGGGTAAAATAAAATATATATTAAAACTTGAGCTTTATTTTTGAAGCTGATATAAACAAAAAAAAGCCACTCATCCGGGCATCAACAATAGACGATTCAAGTATAAGTACAAGATTATCAAAACCAGAGAATTAAACTCAGTCTAATAGGAAATATATACTAATAAGAAAGCAATCAGAATAAATAATAAGAAACAATAATAAATAATTATACCTCACCTCTCACATTTCCTTTTCCCATTGAAAAAAATTCAACTTCTATTTTCAAAATATTCAAGTGGTTATAATGATAATACTAGTTAACTTTGAATATATACCTACTTTATACATCTAACCGCTCTGGCAGTTTTATAGTTCTACCTGACCTACGAAGGGGTACTGGTTCAGGCACTGTCATGGGAGCATGCATGGAGTTATCAGAACTCTCAACCATGCTATAGGATTTATAACATTGCTCTCTGATTCATTAATCACATTAGAATTTTATATAAGACTGGTTGGAATAGAAGCAAAATTGGCTTACTAGTACCACCGTAATTCTGATTATTACTGGGAAAAATGCATTCTTCTACACTAGGAGTAAATTTAGGCATAAGCTGATCTGAATGTCTTTTCCAAACTATATTGTCAAAATGTTTAAGTTGTACTTTATAGTTTCAAACACCAAGTACTTTTAAGATTTTACGTTGTAACCAAGGCTTACCTTGACATTATTTTTAACAAAAACTGCATCATCTACATTATATTCTGATTTTTAAAATTTATATTCTTTCTGCAGTGCCTTCTCCCTTTTTTCTTGAGGTTTATTTTTTTCTATAGTTCCCTGAAAGTTACGGTTAAACATCATGTCAGCTGCAGCCTTCCCAGTGTAGGACTGTACAGCTCTTCTATTATTATACAGAAACCTACATACTCTGGTATTAATATCCCCATCAGGTAATTTACTAAGACCCTCTCTGAAAGTTTTTACTGCCCTTTCGGCTAAGCCGTTAGAAGATGGGTTATAAGGAGCAGGAGTATGTGTTTAATGCCATTCTTCCTCAGGAAAAACTCCATCTCCTCAGATGCAAAATAAGGGGTATTGTCAGAAACAATTATTTCTGGCAATACAAAATTACAAAAGCTCTGCCTAACTTAGCAATAGTTACTGCTGATGTGATAGATCTAGTAACATGAACATCCAAAAATTTTGTGTGGGAATCTACAATTATCAAAAAATAAGAGTCACCAATTTGACCAGCATAGTCTATATGTACCCTTCACCAAGGTTTCCCAGTTTCTGGCCAGGATAATACTGCTGACTGTGGAGTCTGGAAATTTTTAAAACAAAGTTCACAAGATTTAATTATCTCGGAAATTTCCTGGTCCAATTTGGGCCACCAAATCCAATTACGTGCTTCTGCTTTTATTGCATTGATACCGTTATGACCTACATGCAGCTATTCTAGTACTGCGCTGTGCATATCAGCAGGTATAATTACACGGTTCCGATACAAAAGAACACCATCATAAATGCTTAAATCTGATTTGACAACAGAGTAATCAGACAATATTGGGTCATTACTCCAACCCAATTTCACACATTGATAAACCTTACTTAAAGCTGGGTCACTTCTAGTTAAAATCTTAATATTTTCAAAAGAAATGTCTCGATTACTCAAAGTTTCTATAACATGAACATATGCATTAGGGGTACTAGAATCCAGTATTGGCAATCGATTGAGTGCATCCGAAACAACATTATCTTTTCCTGCTTTAAAATTTAAGTCATAATCGTACTGTGACAAAAGCAATGCCCATCGCTGCACTCTAGTCTTTGCATTTACAGGAATCTGTTTGGTTCTACCAAACAATCCAAGTAATGGTTTGTGATCAGTTCAAAGAATAAATTTACGACCCAATAAAAAAAAATATTTAAATTTGTTTATAGCATAGACCAAAGCCAGAGCTTCCTTGTCTAACTGGGAGTAATTTAATTCTGCAGATGATATTTTTTTACTAGCAAAATAGACAGGGTTTTTGATACCATGCATTTCCTGCATCAAAACACAGCCAAAGCCCACTGGAGATGCATCTACTTCTACAATTACTGGATGATTTCCATCAAAATTAGCAAGAAATTCTGACTTGGATAACTCTGCTTTGACTTTACTGAAAGCATTAACTTCTACAGATGACCATTTAAATTTGGCACCTTTCTTCAACAAATCATTTATGGGAGAGAAAGTACTAGAAAAATTCTTTACAAATCTGCTATAATAGGTAACCATGCCCAAAAAAGATTGTACATCACTGACAGACTTTGGAGGGGGTGCTTCCAAAATAGCTTCAAGTTTTTTGGGTGTTGGTTTAATTCCATCACCAGAAATGACATAGCCTAAATACTCAATAGAATCGGTATTCAAAACAGTTTTCTTTTTATGTATAGCTACATTGTGCTTTTGGAATTCCCTCAAAACTCTGTCTAGTCTTTCATCATGCTCTTTTTCTGTGTGTCCTCCAACAAGAATATCATCTAAAAAGGCTACAACACCATCAATACTCATCAAAATCTGAGAAATAAATCTTTGAATGATATCCGGTGATGATACCAAACCAAAAGGAAGTCTTTTATAATTAAAAAGACCTTTATGAATATTTATTATAAGAAGCTTTTGGCTTTCATCATCAACTAGTAATTGCAAGTATGCATTTTCAAGATCAATTTTAGAAAATATTTTACTCTCGTAAACTACTGGTGAAATCTCATCTACCCTGGGAAGTGGATATTTATCACAATGTTTTGATTCAGCTCTTTAAAATCTCCACAAATCCTCATAGATTTATTATCTGCTTTTAATACTGGAACAATGGGAGCCGCCCAATCACCAAAGCTTACTGGCTCTATAATGTCATCAGAAACCAATTTATCTAAAGTATTCTCTACTAATTACTTATTATGAAATGGCACTGTTCTAGCCTTCTGAAATTTTGGTACTGCATTACCTTTAAGATTAACCTTAGCTACTATACTCGTAATTGGCAATTTTGAATCAGCTGAACACTTATCGAGCTGAGCTCTAGCAACCATTACACTGTTTATTATTTTATTTTCACAATCAACAAAACCTGTCAATGCAGTTCCAATCTTAGACATTAAATCCCTACCACACAAGTTTGGGTTATAATTGTCAACAACATAAAATCTATGTCTTATACTAAAATCATTATAAACAACATTCTCATAAACTTTACCCATGACATTAACATTACTGTTTCCATAAGCTTTTTTTTTTTATTACAATTTGGCATAGGTGAAGATAAGCATTGAACCCTCTTGCAACCTAAAGTAGAAACTCCAGCACCACTATCAACTTCATATGGAATTTCTTTATCATTTAAGTGTAAATTAATCTTGGGTTATTACAGTATGGTTATTTTCTACACTCAAAATCCTGTTTTCTTTCCCTACTGGAGCAGATTCATTTAAACTTAATAACTAATTACAATCACTATCTTCTTCAAGTAGGGTTTTTTTTAACAACTGCATTAGCTTTTTCTTACCCTCTCTGTTTTTTTTTTCTGACAATGTGGTATGGCTGTTTTTTTTCCGTTACCATACTTTTGGTTCTCGGAACTCTGAGGAAACTTAGAACCCTGGGAAACTTCCTTATTAAAACGACAAACATTTTTCAAGTGTCCTTTTTGGTGCACACTGAAAGAAAGATGAGAAAAGCGACAGTCTTCACTATTGTGAGGATAACCACAATGTCTGCAACTTGCCTCTTTTTTACCATTAGGGGTAGGAGTAGGCGTAGAAGTAGGCCTAGGCCTATTTGAATTAATATTCAAAACATTCATTTGAATAGGAAGTTTTTCACCACAAAAAGCTTTTTAAAAATTTAATATTCTGTCCAATGTGGCAGAAGAAATCATAGTTTGCAAGTATAGATTTTCTGCTGCTAAATTAGGAAGATATATTTCTGATTCAATAGCCATAAACAATTGATCACAGACCCTAGCATCAAACTGATTGCCAAATTAGTCTTTGGCAAGTGCTTACAGATAAGTATAAAGATTACACAGATATTCACCAGTATTCTTTTTTCTTTGCTGAAATTGAATTAAGCTTCTGTGATAAGAAGGCTTGACAATAAAATGACCTTCCAATATCACTACAAAATCAGAAAAATTCTTGAGATGAGGCATATATGGGGCACACAGACTAGCTAGAGTGCTATACACTTCACTTCCTAGAGATACAAGCAAGCAATTTTTTCGTTTTAGCACTTTCAATTATACCACTGTGGGCAAAATGTGCCTCAAGCATAAACATCTATACATCAAAGTTCATTAGATTGGGATTAAAAGGCTCAATTTTTGCATTGGTGAAAGCCATGGTTAGCTTAGCCTAGGTAATTTTCAAAAACATCAAAAGCCAATCTTCATTACCTCAATCCACATAGACCTACTAGACTAACAGGAGCAATAGGCAGCATAGGATAGCCTATGAAAAAATTGCCAGTTTCAAACCTACTGTGGTGATCTGTCTATCATACACAGTTCCATTAGTATTGCATCAGCCTACATGTATATATTCGATTGAGAGACTATATTATAACTATCATTTATTTTGTCATTAATTCATCAGTTTCTCAAGAATAAATGGGATTTGTTTGTAAAGTTAATCTAAATCTTAGGAAATCCTTAATTATGTAAAATATGATAAAAATATATCCTTTTATTTTAGAATGTGATGCTCGTCTGATTTGTTTACAGAGCGGACAAGGACTCCCTCTGAAGACAGCACCAGGTGAGGACCTATTGTTAGAGACTCGTAAAATTCGTGTAAATTTACGAGCCTCCCATTTCGCCCCTTGGACTAGTGCTGTCGAATTTGTCAAGCAGTGACTGTGTTTCAATATTGTATAAAGTTCTTGGATTTTGAACAATCATTATTTCGATATTAAGTGTTGTTTGTTTTGATGTGTCCAGCAGTCGTGCCTGGAGCTATAACTCTGTTATTTTTGTAATATTTACCTTATTGCCGCCTAAACTAAAGTAAAATTTATCCTTTTCTTTTAAGCTGAAATATTGCTCTCCATTATAATGTTAAGTTTTTTCAATATATTTTTACATTTTATCAATGAGTCTTTCATTTAAGCCTGGATTTATGCAGTGTTCAGTTTAATATTATTTAGTGTATGTGTATCATTAACCAGTGGGAGTTCTCCACCACTATTAAGCAATCATAACTCATGCCTTTCCCCTTTAGTACCATACAGTTTGTCTGTTACATTTAACTATAAGCCAGTTAAGTTTTAGCCCAACTTT
The DNA here is from genome assembly GCA_037179515.1 of Halocaridina rubra. Lineage (NCBI taxonomy): Eukaryota > Metazoa > Arthropoda > Malacostraca > Decapoda > Atyidae > Halocaridina > Halocaridina rubra. The sequence continues at coordinate 9,106 of JAXCGZ010013933.1, read as the reverse complement.
ACTTGAAGTTGGTTGAGTAAATATTATTATGTACGGTAGCCTGCAAAAACTGAGAGTAGACTATTCATTGACCAGGTGAAAGCAGGCATTCTGGGAATAGTCACCACATATTCTAGTCTTTTCTGGTCCTTCGAACTAGATTAAGCCTACCCTAGCTAGCATACATTACTACATTTACTGAATGAAATTTGGAATAGTCTACCTTTGGTATCGTTTTTGAACTTTGATATTAAAACAATGTACATAAATCCATGGCATATCTTTTGTGATATCACTGCTGATGTCAAATTCTTTAGTCCAAGGGAAGGTTTAGATTAGCTATTTGAATACTTGCGAGTACAATCAAGTGTACCTAGGATATAGATATTATAATCCTAGTGAATTTAGGTATTAGTTTAGTTTGGCCACCTAGCCAAAATTATTGTGATTTGTACAAGGTAAAGATTAATCCAGAAAGATGTTTTTACCATCAATCGATGAAAGTAAAGTGTTTGAACTTTACAAGGCTGTAACCGACAATCTGATAGATATGCTCAGTTTTATAGAACATGACCTTAAAGCGTCTCTTCCACCATCCTTACGGTCATTACAGTTTTCAGAATCAGAACTTACAAAGTTGTACGAGTCCATTGATGTACATTGGACAGCTAGTCAAGATGCTTTTGATAGTACCCAGCTTAGTCAAGTTTCTAGAGAGCACACAACTCTGAAACGTAATGCCTATAAAGTGCTCATACAAATTTAGTCAGCTATAGATGATCATTTGTCCTTTGGTAGTCAAGCGCAAGCTACAACTGGGAAGGTTATTTGCTGTGGATGGGCACCACTGTGGAGGGGTTGGGACTTGCCTCGGCTGACGTTCCGAGGAGCATCTCAGATGGATATCGGAACTGAAACACCGGCAAACTTTAACTTTAACTTTAAGTTGCCTGTGATTAAGATTCCTGAATTTGATGGTCAGTTGAGTCAGTGGAATTGTTTTTGGGATTCCTTTAGTAGTTTAATTGATAGTCGTCAAGACATTGAGCCAGTATTGAAATTTAGCATGCTCAGATCTTATTTGAGAGGTAAAACTTATAGAACCATTGAAGGTCTTCCCATAACTAGTGGTAATTACAGTATAGCATTAAGTTTGTTGTGAAAAAGCTTTGCTGACAATGACCTTTTGTTGCAACAATTACATTTAGATTTGATGGACATCAAACCCCCTGAACATAATTTAACTGAGTTGACTGAATTTCAGTTAACATTTCAATGTTTGTTGATGCAGATAGAGGGTGTAACCCAAGTAACATGTGATGACTACCTAATAAAAGACATAATTGCTAAAAAAACTTAGTCCTAAAACTTTAGAGTACCTTTTTAATAAGTACAGTAGTTATACTTTGACTATTACACAATTGAAGGATGGTATTGTTCTCGTATTCTCTCTGATCAGTCTAGGAATAAGCAAGGTTCACATTCTGATGCACATTCCAAAACTAAAGTGGTAGTTAGTCAGAATTCTAGTACAAATTCTAATCATAGGTTTAGTACAGTATCTAAACAAGTTGTTGTGTCCCAGACTCAAAATAAGTCTAATTCATCATCTAACAATTCAAGTTCTTGGAACAAACCTTGTCTCTTTTGTAAGGATATTCATAATGCTAAGTTTTGTTCTATTTACGCAGCTCATGAAGCTAGGAGGACCAGAGTTAGAGAGTTAGAACTATGTTTCGTGTGTATACAGAAAGGACATAGAGCCTCACAGTGTAGAGAGACGGCTGAGTGTAGAAATTGGAATGGCAAACAGCATACCTTTCTCTGCATGAAACTAACCAACCGTAGTACCGCAGTTAATCAAGTGTCAGTTGTGTCTAATGCCCCAACAGTTATTAATAATGGAACTAACCTTAACAGTAACATTCCCACTAATCAAGTAGTAGTGGATGATAAGTTTAGAATCCTCTCAGGAAGAGATGACAGTATCGCTAATTCTGTTCAAACAGATGTCCAGACTAATAAGGTTCCACTTCCTTTAGTAGCACTTCCTACAGCAATTGTTAAGATTTCTGGTGCTGGGGTACGTGAAACAGTTAGGATGTTTTTAGATACTGGTGCTCAACAGTCTTTCATTCATTCTGCAGTAGTAAAGCACCTTAAACTCAATCCAGAGTTTCGTATCTCACTTAAACTGACTTCATTTGGTAATCAAGCCGAAAACATTTCGTGTGACGTTGATCGTGTTGTAGTACGCATTGGTACACAGCGTATTCTGACTTATGCTGTCGTCTATGATAAGGTTAACACTATACTATGTGTACCTGGCATTGCTAGTGTTTCAGAAACACTCACAAAAAGGGGGATCAAACTTGCAGATCCTAACATTGATTTTGATGTGATTAGTGATATAGGTATGGTAATTGGTGCAGATTACTATTCTAGATTTGTGACCAACTGTACTTTCTATTCCGGAATTACACTTTTGTCTAGTCCAGCAGGTTCGATTATCTTTGGACCTTTGCCAAAGTGGACAATTAGTTCTCAGTCAGTTAACGCAGTTAATGGGCAACATGTGCTTTGTGCTCGTGTAGGAGTACAAACCCTTGAGTCCGAAGTTCAGAACCTGTGGAATTTAGATGTTGTTGCTATTAAGAATGAAACTTTAACGCCTGAGGAAGTACAATCAGTGAGTCATTTTGAGTCCACTTGCCGGAAGGCAGACAATCAGTATTTTGTGGAATTACCCTTTAAGGGCACTGAGAGACCAGCAACTAACTATAGAAGAGCTTATGGTCAGCTCATGTCACTAGCTAAATCCTGTGCAGCTCGTCCAGAACTTTATGGACAATACTCAGAGATTTTTAATGAGTACATTGAATTGGGATTCATTGAGAAAATTGATAACCCTACAGTTACAGACGGGTTGACTCATTACTTGCCTCATCATCCAGTCTACAAGAATTCTCCTACCACTCCTATTAGAGTAGTGTTTAATGCTTCTAGTAGAGCTGATTCAAAATCAAAGAGTCTGAATGAATGCTTACTAACAGGCCCAAGCCTAACCCATAATCTTGTTGATTCTCTCATTGAATTTTGTACTAACCCTGTAGCTGCTGTATCAGACATTTCCAAGCCTTCTTACGTATGGGTATTTTGCCAAACTGCAGAGATTTCTGTAGATTCTTGTGGTTCGATGATGAAACACTTCAGAAGGTAGTTACCTATAGATTTAAAGTAGTACTTTTTGGTGCAACATCATCTCCCTTTTTACTTCAGAAAACACTCACATATCACTTGGAGACACATGCACATCCAGTAGTTAAGTCGCTGATCTCTCATTTCTATGTAGATAACTTTGTTTGTACATATTCAGACTCTGAACAGTTAAAAACAGAGTATCCCATTGTAAATTCTATTTTAGCGGAAGCCTCTATGCCATTACAAGGTTGGGTGAGTAATGATGTAACATTTAATGATGAAGTAGGTGTTAATCATGCCCAATTGGATCCGAATAATGTAAATGTTTTAGGAATTTCTTGGAATGTTGTAAATGATCAATCAAATTGTACTCCAGTAAGAAAGTGTGCAAGGAGGAGTGTGTGCATCATCAAATCACCGAGAGATCAGTTGTATCTGTAATTGCTAGTGTATTTGATCCTTTAGGATTCTTATCACCAATCTTGATCAAGGGAAAGTTATTCATTTCAAAATTATGGAGAAGTAAGTGTTCTTGGGATGAACCTTTGCCAGAACCTTTGGTACAAGAATTTTCAGTTATTTGCAGAGATTTGAATCAGATGTCAACCATTCAATATCCTAGATTTGTAATTGTCCTTGGTGTATCAGATTTGCACATATTTTGTGATTCATCTAAAGTAGCTTATGGATTAGTTGCATATGCTGTGAACTTAAGAAGCAAATCTAGTGATATTATTATGAGTAAAGCAAGAGTATTACCAAATCCTGCACTCACCATTCCTAAGTTAGAGTTACTCTCACTTACTTTATCCTCAGCATTGGCACAGACACTCTTGTCTAATGAGAAATTAGCATTCAAAGTTTGCACTATATGGTGTGACAGTGAAGTTGCCATTAAATGGGTGTATCATGATTCATCATCAGATGTGTTTGTGAGAAACAGAGTGAGTGAAATTCGCAATTTGTGATCTAAGTTTGATTTGAACATTTTACATGTCCCATCTAGAGAGAATCCTGCAGATATATTGACCAGAGGTGTTAGTGTATCAAAGTTGAATAGCAATGTCATGTGGAGACACGGACCTTCATTTTTGCTTAATTCATCAGAATATCCACAACAGAAAGAGTTCATTGTTAATTCTACAGTAGTGTATAAGATATTAACAGAACCTAATGTTAATGAACCCATACTTCCTCATTTTGAGATGAGTAAATATTCATCTCTTACTAAAGTTATGAGAATCATGTCATATGTAAAGCAGTTCTGTAATCATTATTTCCACTACAAGTTCAGGTTGAATACTCTTCATGCTTGTATTAGATTAGCCCAGTTGCAAAGTTTTCCTACTTTATTTGCATTTTTGAAACGACCTGAGCAAAGTGCTAAACCAGCTTTGGAACCCATCAATTTAGTCAAAAAATTAGATTTACATTTGAACGAAGATCAGTTAATTTGTTGTGGCAGTAGATTACAGAATTCATATCTATCTCCTGTAGCACAATTTCCAATTTACTTACCTGCCAAACATCCATTGACCAAACTTATAATAGTTCATTATCATATTCAACATCATCATTGTGGATTAGGACAAATGTTGTCAGGACTTAGGAAACAGTTTTGGATCTCTAAAGGTAGTTTTATTGTGAAGAAAATATTAAAAACATGTATTTTGTGTAAAAAGGTAGCTGGCAAGACGATCTCTCAACCAGGTCCCCCTCCTTTACCAGAGAAAAGAGTCAGATTTGTTAGATCCACTCAATCCTCCAGTTGTACCTAGTGCACCACCAAGACCTAGAAGTCAAGCAGCTTGTCGAGCTGAAAAACTGTGTAGAGATCTAATTGCAGAAATAGGTTGTAAATGTTGCCTTTAAATTTTCTATTTTTGCTCTATACTTTATTATGTGTGTACATGTGATTTATTTAGCTTCCTACCCTTTTTGGGGGGAGAGTATGTTGATCTGCCTATCACACACAGTTTCTTTAGTTATACCTTGTGTGTGTGTTATTTTTGTAATACCATTAGTATTGCATCAGCCTACATGTGTATATTTGGTTGAGAGACTATATTATAACTATCATTTATTTTGTCATTAATTCATCATTTTCTCATGAATAAATGGGATTTGTTTGTAAAGTTAATCTAAATCTTGGGAAATCCTTAATTATGTAAAATATGATAAAAATATATCCTTTTATTTTAGAATGTGATGCTCGTCTGATTTGTTTACAGAACGGACAAGGACTACCTCTGAAGACAGCACCAGGTAAGGACCTATTGTTAGAGACTCGTAAAATTCGTGTAGATTTACGAGCCTCCCATTTCGCTCCTTGGACTAATGCTGTCGAATTTGTCAAGCAGTGACTGTGTTTCAATATTGTATAAAGTTCTTGGATTTTGAACAATCATTATTTCGATATTAAGTGTTGTTTGTTTTGATGTGTCCAGCAGTCGTGCCTGGAGCTATAACTCTTTGTTATTTTTGTAAAATTTTCCTTATTGCCGCCTAAACTAAAGTAAAATTTATCCTTTTCTTTTAAGCTGAAATATTACTCTCCTATATAATGTTATGTTTTTTCAATATATTTTTACATTTTATCAATGAGTCTTTCATTTAAGCCTGGATTTATGCAGTGTTCAGTTTAATATTATTTAGTGTATGTGCATCATTAACCAGTGGGAGTTCTCCACTACTATTAAGCAATCATAACTCGTGCCCTTCCCCTTTAGTACCGTACAGTTTGTCTGCTCCATTTAACTATTAGCCAGTTAAGTTTTAGCCCAACTTTACTTGAAGTTGGTTGAGTAAATATTATTGTGTACGGTAGCCTGCAAAGACTAAGAGTAGACTATTCATTGACCAGGTGAATGCAGGCATTCTGGGAATAGTCACCACACCTACCAATAGCCTAGCATAGGCTTTAGAAATCCCATTTATCTCTTGGAAATCAGCAATCATAATGGGTCAAAAACAGCTTCATAGTATTCAGCTACAATCCAGACAGCTCGTCGCCAAAAATATTAAGTCCAAAGTCTTTTATATTTAAAACTAGGGTAAAATAAAATATACAGTAAAACTTGAGCTTTATTCTTGTAGCTGATATAAACAAAAACAGCCACTCATCTTGGCATCAACAATTGATGATTCAAGTATAAGTACAAGACTACCAAGACAAGAGAATTAAACTCTCTTTAATAGGAAATAAATACTAATAAGAAGGCAATCAGAATAAATAATAAGAAACAATAATAAATAATTATACCTCAACTCTCACAGCATCCCTCCAGACTCGCCTTGACCAATTCTTTGTGAAGGTAGAGCCCACCAAAAGATCCTGTACCCTCTTCTTCAGGTGCCTTTACCTCTATAGAATAACCTGCCCTAGTACCTCCATTATGTTCTTTTGCCTCTCCAGACTCACCTGCCCCAGTCTCCTCAGCACCTGCCTCTCCAGCTTTCCACCTCCCTATAAACCTGTCTCTCCCTCCCTTGCAACGCCCTTCCAGTGTGCAAGCTGATCACACGAGTAAAGGCTAGCAATAATGCATACTGTAGTATAATTTTACTATTGATGCATTTTAAAGGTAAGCAGTTCTATTAAGCTTATTTTAGTATTTTATTTTTTAATCATAGATTAACTAATATTATTTTCCTATGTTTTGAATTATTTATATTTAACATAGGTTTGAGGACCTAGGCTCGAATTTAGGTCTTTTCCGACTTATGTCAAAATCCGACTTAAATCAGCTGTCAGGAATGGAACCCTGCTGTTAAATGAGACTCCATACATATATATATATATATATATATATATATATATATATATATATATATATATATATATATATATATATATATATATATATATATATATATATATATATATATATTCCTTCATGGTTATGATAGAGTGGATAGGGATCGATATTTTGATATGGCTGGCTCTAGAACTAGAGGTCATAGTCTGAAGCTTGGTAAGAAAACTTCTTTGCAGGATGTAAGGAAATACTTTTTCAGTGTAAGAGTAGTTGATAATTGGAATTGGCTAAGCGAGGAGGTAGTTAATGCTATCTCAATCCATATTTTTAAGGACAGGTATGATAAGTATCACTAAGTATAAAATGGAACCGATCAGGAGACGGGAAGATACGAGCTTTGGTCTCTTTCCCGTAAACACAATTAGGTAATCACAATTAGGTAATCACATCAATACTCTGTAGATTTACCTTTTAACTCAGACTTGCTGCGTCCATCTTTAGGCTATCGGAAAGCATTCGAACAACTCATGTCTCTTAAACGTGTCATGGAGCATAACCCAAAGCTGTTTGAACAATATAATTGTATATTCTCTAACTATCTTTCTCTCAATTTTATAGAGCCAGCAAATGAACAGTTACATGGCCATTATCTTCCATACCATGGAGTTCGGAAAGATTCCTCTACCACTTCCCTACGCATTGTACTTAATGCATCCAGTCGTCAGTCATTAGAAGAGTTATCATTGAATTCTTGTTTGCTTACTGGTCCATCATTGACCAGCAAACTCATGGATCACGTAATAGGTTTTCGAACTAACCCCTTTGCTTATATATCAGACATTTCGAAAGCCTTTCTCAGAATTGGAATTAATGAAAAGCATCGTGATTTTACCAAATTTCTTTGGTTTAGAGACTCTACCCTACAGGAAGTAGATACTTAACGCTTTAAAGTAGTTTTATTTGGTGCAACATGTAGCCCATTCCTGTTGCAACGTACTCTTATTCATCACTTACAGACTCACACCAATCCTTTGGCTGAACATCTTATACCTAATTTTTATGTGGATAACTTTTCTTGCACCTACAGTTCTGTAGAACAAATGTTTAATGAATACCCCATTATTAAGTAAATTCTTTTAGATGCAAATATGCCATTTCAGACATTGATTAGCAATGCTTCTCGTTTCAACTCGTCAATTGATGCAGATGTCTCAGAGCAAAGTGTTTATGTTCTTGGCTTAAAATGGAAGATTGTAAATGATGTCCTCTCTGTTAAACCTAGTAGTCAGATTGAACAGTATCTTGAAAAGGGTAATGTTTTTTTCAATGAACCAAAGAGCTCACCAAAGCATGAATGTCTTAGTAAAAGAAAGGTGGTATCATTGGTTTCTTCCTTGTTTGATCCTTTAGGATTTACTAATCCATTAATCATTAGAGCTAAGATTTTTATCCAAAAGCTATGGAGTTTGAAACTTTCTTGGGACACTCCTCTTGAAAGGGAGTTGTGTGTTGTGTTTTATGAAATATGCAAATATATTTCTAAGTCTCCTAATTTGAATTTTCCACTCTTTGCAATTATACCAGGTAAATATGAATTGCAAGTATTTTCAGATGCTTCCAAGAGAGCGTATGGTTTTACTGCCTATTCAGTTTGTATGGAATCTCAGACATCATGTTTGATATTATCAAAATCTAGAGTAGCTCTTGTCAAGGAACTTACTATTCCTAAGCTGGAGCTCACAGCCTTGCATTTTGCTAGTAAATTTGCCTCCTCTTTGATACAAGTTAGTAGTCTCGGGTTTGTTTCTTGCACCTTATGGTCAGACAGTCTAGTGTCCATATCATGGGTTAATAATAGCTAAAGTACTGATGTGTATGTGCGGAATCGCATTAGTGAAATCAGAGAGAGAAATTGGAAAATTAGTTATGTTCCCACCAAAGACAACTGTTACAATATTTGATATAATTGTTATTTTGTTAATTTTTTTTTTCTTTTATTTTTAAAAACTGTCCTCTCTGGTTTAGACTCGATTTTATAAGTTTTTCTATTTTTATATCTATTATATTTTCTATTTTTTTTTTTTTTTTTTATTATTTACACTGTGAATCTTTGTTCCGGTTTTACGTCACGGACTCCCTTATCAACCAAGGGCTAGTTATATTTGTGT
>JAXCGZ010013932.1:20000-44753 GCA_037179515.1 Halocaridina rubra | reverse complement strand
TACTTACAAGAATCATCAGTAATATTTTCACTGTTATTTCCTCTTATACACACATACATATAAAATAGCTGCAATCACCCCTTGTGAGAATGGTGGCAGAGTCAACTACATACAATGCCAGAAATAAACATACATCCATCACTTCTTTTAGATCTTGTGGGATAAAAGGTTGCCATAATTCCCCCACCACCATTCTGCTTGGGTCATCCACAGGATAAGTGGATATGAATTGTCTGTCATGAGACCCAACAGCAGCAGCTGGTTTATCCCCACCTCTTCATCACAAGGCAATCTTCCCAACATCCACCCATAACAGTTTACTTATACCAGTACGTGTGGGAAATTACTATGGCCTGCATCACTTTTACACAATCTTTTCTACTCATTCCTATCTTTTGCACACAATATTTTTAGCCCCGTCTCTATCTATATAACATTATTTTTCTCTTTTCTACTCAAGACAGTTTTCTTGTTAACTTAATAAGGTCCTCTCTCTTGCTTGGTTTCATATATCACTCAGTTTCACTAATCTCTCCTTAAAACTATGAATACATTTATCATATTCTCTTAGCGAATTTATTATTAGCTATTCTTACACTAATAAAGTACTACCTTACATCCTGCAAAGAAGTATCTTGTGAAGCTTCAAACTGTGACTAATAGTTCTAGAGCCACCCTTTCAAAATATCAGAATACAGAAGCTCATCGACTTAAGAACATCCAACATACGAACATGTGGAGATACTAACGATGTTTAAAATGTGTGTGTTTGTATATACGAGAGAGAGAGAGAGAGAGAGAGAGAGAGAGAGAGAGAGAGAGAGAGAGAGAGAGAGAGAGAGAGAGAAGCTTTATCACATTGGAAGGAGTATGAAGTACACAATGCTTGTCGTTAAAATGCATGTATCTTAGAACCATAACTAAACAAAAAATTAAGAATGCTCGGGCTATAAGCAACTCAAAGGCAGGTCAAACCAAGAACATTCCATTATCCAGATCTAGCGGTCAACTCTCTCTCTCTCTCTCTCTCTCTCTCTCTATATATATATATATATATATATATATATATATATATATATATATATATATATATATATATATATATATATATATATATGAATCATTTCTTACTCCGACCGGAACTTGAACCTAGGATTTATAATTACTAAGTTGGTAGCGTCTTGACTTAGTAAATTATAAGTCCTAGGTTCAAGTCCCGGTCGGGGTAAGAAATGATTCATGTTTTTACATATGTAATGTGCTTATGTGGTTATTATATATATATATATATATATATATATATATATTAATATATATATATATATATATATATATATATATATATATATATATATATATATATATATATATATATATATATATATTATATTATATTATATTTAGCTGTAGCAAAAAAGCTTGAGTTCATCAGAAAAGAATGCAGTGAAATTCTCTCTCTCTCTCTCTCTCTCTCTCTCTCTCTCTCTCTCTCTCTCTCTCTCTCTCTCTCTCTCTCTCTCTCTCTCTCTCTCTCTCTCTCTCTCTCTCTCTCTTCTCTCTCTCTCTCTCTCTCTCTCTCTCTCTCTCTCTCTCTCTTCTCTCTCTCTCTCTCTCTCTCTCTCTCTCTCTCTCTCCTGTACATACCAAATATCAACTTACGAACAAATCGAGCTTATGAACGGCCGTTCGTAACGTATGTTGTTCGCAAGTTGTGGAGTCTCTGTGTAGCGAAGGCTATGATGTACTCTTTTGTACATAAGATTATGTTTCCACACTTTGTCATTCAAATTTGATGATGAAATCATTCTTGTGTGCTTGAACTAAGGTCTATTGTATTTCAGGATTCTTGGAAGATGGTAGAAACTGTAAGGATATACTTAACGAAATACATGATTTCTAAAGTCAATTCTAAGGAAAATAATCTATGTAAATTTTCCAACATTGCTTCAAAAATACAGTATCTCAGATCCCCGACAAAGGAGGCATATTTATCAACAACCTATGGAGACACTATTTATGATGATCATTTTGCTAATTTGTATGATGACCTCAATGTGTCTTCAGAGAGGGACGACAGTGTTGATAGGCTGTCATTCACAAATCTAGAAGATGGTGCTGAATATGATCAGACATTTAAGGAGGGTGATATGAACTCCTTACGCAAATCAGGGTAAGTATTTTCACTGTTCATTGCTATAAATTTGAAATCTATGTTATTGTATTCCATTTTATGTGCCATTATTAAACCCCATTATGGGAGTGAATGCAGACATTTTGGAGGTGGGGAATTTAGGCTAGATGCCCTGCCCAACACCCCATGCAGTGGGCTCGAATGTAGGTTTGCCGCTTCCCAAGCCGAGAGATCTAACCACTACATTACCGATGTCTCCAATATTCATGGTGGAGGATAATTACCAAATAATCTTGTCTTTTATTTTAAGATTACGCAGACTCATTACTATATTAGCTGCTTTTAATTGAAATGAATGTCACAGAAGTAATCCACTTATATATATGTACTTTAGAGTGATTTCAAATACTACATATCAGCCTTTTAATCATTGTTCTTTTACAGGAATGGGTCCATTATTGTAAAAACAGTTGTGAAAACTAATGTAGATGGTCAACAGACTGAAGAGGAGAGTTACTATGCAGAAATGATGAAAATGAATAAAATCTCGTCAAATAATTCTGTGGAACAAGAGCCTACTACTGCCATTGCATATACAGCTTACTTTAAACCAGAATTTACCTTTCATCACGCCTTAAAACTGAGGTATATAAGATAATATTACTTCGAGATGGAAGTCAGTGACAACTTACGAAATGGTTAAAAGATACACCTTAGAGTAATGTGTCTGATTACCAATTACGCAATATTAAGCTTTTGTTTAGCCACTGAGAGCATTTTCAAGATGCTTGTGTACTTTCCTGTTATAAAGTTCTCCTGCAATAGGAGAGCACATAGGTACTTGAAAATGCTTTCAGGGGAGAGTGAAGGCTTGATAGTGTGAAATTATTCATATACACTTTCCTCTACTGTTTAATGGAAAAAATTCTTACAATTCAGCTTTCTTTGAATTTAATGACAATTTAACTGTTTACATGCAAATAACCTTTGAAAGGGATGCAAAGCAACTCTTGTATTTTATGGTTTATTTTTAGCATTATAATTAATTGACAGACATAATTTAAAGTATTAAGTTACACCATGCAAATACTAATATTTATTATATTACTGTTATTAACTTTACTTAGACCCATCATTTTATTCTAACAAAACATAGTACTTCACTTGCCTTTATATATAACTTATTATCCCCCCCTTTTATTTTTTACTCAAGTTTGTATATTATGAAATTATGATTCTTTACTCTGATAGGTAAATAGTAGTATTTCTTCCCAATGGTACTGTTCTTTGAAATGGGTCAATATATTATTTGTAATACTATTCTTTTAAATGGGTTCAACTATGTTAGTGCATGATGTATATGTTCAGCTGAGAGTAAAGGTTCTTTTAGGTACCAGTGACACCTCTTGAGTCCAAGAGCATTAGAGCATGATGTAAGCATTAAGCCCAGAGCAAAGACTCCATAATGTACTATGGACATATCTGTTTAGTTTAAGGCCCACTTTCTTTAGGGTTCTAGATTACGATCTCTATTTTCTTTTGCTGAGATGTTTCTCTTGTCTCCAGCACGAGATAGGTGGAGATCGTTGGGATTGGGAGGCAAGGTATTTCCCACAAAGAGCAACTACCTTTTGACATATACCTAATTGTACTTACCCTTAAAAAACTCTATAATTTTTATCTCCCCGTCTCCTTTTAGTTTTTACTCTCCGACACTTAAAATATCTGTCCTCCAAGCTTTTAATTCAGATAGCATTTACTGTTTCTGAGCTTAGTGAATCCCAATTATCAATCATTCTTACACTAAAAAAGAACTTCCTGACATCCTACAAAGAAGTGGTCTTACGAAGCTTCAAACTATGACCTCTAGTTCTAGAGCCACCCATATCGAAATATCGCTCCCTGTTCACTCTGTCAAAATCAAGAAGAAATGTTGGTACTTTTGCTAGGACGTTCGTTTTGTTCGCGTCCCTTCTATCGGTCTGTTTTTATTATGGGAACGTGTTTCCAACTCCTAATCCTCCTTCCTCTCCCCCTCCTCAACACCCATTTAGGAAATTAAGATCTTTTGTTCATGCATTTTGGTATGATCTCTTCTTTGCATGGCATTCTGCCAGTTGAATACATTTCTTGATTCTCAGTTTACTCTGAGAAATGTCTCAGTTTTTTTTTTTTGTCAGTATTTCACATTACATGATTATATGCTGGAATTAGCTTCAGTGTGCATTTTTGTAAAAATTTTCTAATGGCCCTACCATTTGACCTGGCCCATAGGGGGTTAATCCTTTAAGCTGATTTGTTATTATTCCATGGGAGTCCATTCTCAGTGGTAGCATTGTGGTGGAGCTTTTGAATCAAGAAGTAATAAGTCCGACAAATGTAGATTTGCTTCCACCACGGGACTTTGGGAAATGCATCCAGCCTTAATTCCTCAGCTTCAACCTATCTGCGTCCACCATTATTCGAATGGGAATTAATTGTGACTCTCAAAATAGAAAAAAAGTGCTCATTCTATGGAGGTTCAGTTGCCTCGCAAGTCATGGTTTCTCTGGGGTACTTATGCTGGTCTTATTCATATGGTCTCCTTTGGTTTAATACTGTCCTCAGTTTAAGTTGTTAGTATATTATTACTGACTCATCAAGGTGGCAATTAGCAAAGAGTAATCTCTGCAGCTCAAAGATGTGTTATATTGATCATATAACAACCCTAGTTGAGGTTTTTTTTTCAGCATTCTTCTTTAACTACTTACATTCCCACGTCTATTTGGTGTCCGGTTACCTGACTAGGCTCCAACATATTCCTCGTCTCTCTTTCATGACAAACTTGCTGGTTATTATGTCTTATGATTTTTAGTTGGAGTATGTGAGTAAAATTTCAGATAAGTCATATCTTCCCTTTTATCATGCGCATTGCGTAGGTATATGTGATGTTAGACCATACAAGCTTTACTTTATTTGGCACTTTTGGCCTAGTATATCTTATGGGTCAAATAGTTCACATTCAACTCTTGGGTTGCTAATTGCAAACGTAAAAAAAAAATAAAAAATATCAGTGGGAAGTAACTAAATTAGCTCACCAATGAACAGGATAAGCCAATGCCTAAAATAACAGTTAATACTCCATAGCTCTTTTTTTTTTTGGGGGGGGGCGTATTCTCAAGCTGGTTGATGGGGACCTCGGTATCAGATTGGTGTGTGCACTCAACTCAGGAAATGACGAACCCATAATCGAGCTTACCAAAGAGTGCTGGAGGAGCATCCAGCCTTAATTTCCCAGCTCCAACCTTGCAAAGTCCACCCCCTTTTTAATTAGGATTAATAGTGACACAAAAATGGCTACCTTAAACTAGGTGTTATTTTTTATTCCGAACATCAGTGGCGATTATCTTTGATATATGCCTAGTCTAAATTGTGAGAGACTGAGGTCTCGTTGTCTAAGGATGTACTGCCAATGCCTTTAGTTCTCATTTTTTTTTTTTTTTTAGTTTTGTCTTTGAAGACTATGTATACCCATTATGCTTTACAGTTTTCATGGGAAATTTTCTCTGGGCCAAAACTGAAAAATTATGCAGTTTGCTAAGATCAATTTCCTGGAAAAGTACCGAAGGAATTATCTATTTCTTATTAATTTAATGAAAGGATTTATAGAGTACAATATTCAACTTTTATCTTATCGATTACTGCATTATTATAGTTTTCCTTAAAGAAATTAAAATATACTTATGTGTAGTATTAACAATTTTCAGCACTCATGATAAGGTTCACATTTTGGTAAAATTTCCCTTAGTGGATATTGTGGGCATGGTTGTCCCGGCTAAAAATGAAGTGTTTGATAAGCATTTAGAAGCACCCAGCGAATCAGATATAAAGCAAGGATCACTGAGAGAAATGCAACATGCCAGTTTGTCTGTTACGACCCAACTTGTATACACCATGTGCCCTGACCCTCCATTTAGGCAAAATAAAAGGTATTGCATTTTATAAACTTTTGGTTTTTATTGGAATTAATTATTGTTATACTCAGTGCTTCAAGTAAGAGTAACAGTAAATATTACTTTTTATATGGCTATAAATCACTAGAAATCACGGTAGCAGAGTGGTCAAACTGGTTGACTTGCGATCGAGCCCACTACAGAGTGGCCAATCTTGATTCCTCAATTGAAACCTGTCTGTGTCTACCCCCATTCGAATGGGAATTAATAGTAACATAGAAATGGCAAACAACAAAAACAACAATAGCAGCATAACATTAATAGAATTCTGATTTCCTTTACTAATAGCACAGATATGGAAGTCAACTGGAGTGCTAAATGTGTCAAGGCAGAGATATACGAAGGCAGAATGCACTGGGATTTTAGTAAATGCTCTCTTCATGCAGCTTTCAACAATACTTGTGTATGCAAATGTACTGGACAAGGACTCTTTACCTTGGTATATTTGCAGTCCACTGTAATTGATAATAAGGTCTGTTTAAAAAAACTGTTTTGTGTAATATAAGTATTATAAGGTTAAAACATATTTAATTGAAGTTTTTGATATTAGATCTATAGACTTGAAAGATAAATGACCTAAGTAATATATTAAAAAAAAAACTACCCTTTTTACCCACACTTCTACTTTAAAACTATGATTTTTTTTTTCTCGTAAGAATACTCGTTTTCAGATATAAAGTTCTTGTAAGGTAGTCATATTTTGAACTGAAATTATTGGTAATAGATGTATATACTCAATTGACTTTTTTAAATAGAAATTTCCTTAATATGTTTCAAAACTACTTAAATTAAGCAGAAAGTTAGTGCTTTGATATCATCCTGATCATTATCTGTACTTGTGTACCATCAATTATGAAAGAGTATTGTGGAAGAGTAATTTTTCTAATATAATATTATTTTGACTATGACGGGAATAAAGAAAAGCACAAAGTACCTTAACACTTATAAGAATATTGGCTCTTCACCTTCTGAAGATGGGTAGATAAATATACTCGTAAGCGATCAAGTACGCCTCGGGTTCCGGTTTTCCCTTAGTAGTGAAAATAATTACATTTACATTATTCATATCCTTCTCTTAAAACAGATTTCTTATTAAATATTATTTTTTTTTCTCTTCTTTATAGGATAGTCCTATTAGAACGGCACATGTAAGTATTGACTTTTAGCATTGCCATTTACTAGTATATAAGGCATCAGTAATCCTAATTATTTTCTTGGCAATACATAGAACAAATTACAAAGAAGGAATATGATATATTAGAGAAAAAAAAAGGAATCATCTGTCACCTTCTATAATAACTGAAGGTCAACGTAATTTACAAGCAGTTGACTAAGATTTGCTTAAACTTATTA
This sequence comes from Halocaridina rubra, assembly GCA_037179515.1. Classification (NCBI taxonomy): domain Eukaryota; kingdom Metazoa; phylum Arthropoda; class Malacostraca; order Decapoda; family Atyidae; genus Halocaridina; species Halocaridina rubra. Next base: position 37,277 of record JAXCGZ010013932.1, on the reverse strand, counting down.
TTTTCATAGTTTCTAAAGCTACGATGTGAAGAATGACATACATATGCATATACAATGACTGCAGTCTCCTTTGTAATGGGAGTGGCCGAGGCAAAGCACATTTATTCACTAGAAGTTCTTCTGCCTAGAGGCTGAAGAACTACATTTAATATAAAAACTGCTGACTAAAGCTTTGTTTAAGACGATGATTTTCATAGTTTTTTTTTCTATTTACGATATGGAAAACAACATCCTAATGTTGTCTGTATTATGTTTCAGAGTGAAGGTAATCACACAGGCACTCCGGCTCTTGGAATATGCTGCACAATGTCTGTGTTGATGATGCTCTTGACAGTTGCATTATTGGTTCCAAAACATGGCATTCTCCATGTCCAACTAAGGATCATTAAGTGCCTTTCATATGGAGTGACAAACATCCTCTTTGCTATTATAGCATGGTGCTCAATAAGTGTAAGTCCAGGGTATTTATTCAGTATTGGCATCCAGCCTTAGTCCCCCAGCTCCAACCTGTATTTATCTACCTCCATTCGAATGGGGAGTAGTAGTGACATAAAATTCCATAAAAAAAAACTTCATGGTTTTTTGTAACCTGTCACATAAAATCCTATAAAAAACTTTATGGTTTTTTGTAACCTGTCACAAAAAATTAAATACTCAGGACCTTCTCATACAGTACCACAACAGCTCTCTTGGTACCCTGTCATATGCCTTCTCTAAACCCACGTATACACAGAGCAACTCCTTCTTGCCTTATCTGTGCTTCTCCATAAGCATTCCAAGAACAAATATAGTATCTGTAGTGCTCCTTCCTGGCATAAAGCCATATTACTACTCACAAACCTTAACAGATATTCTTAGTCTAGCTTCCCTTGCCCATATTTTCATGCTGTGGCTAATCACTTTTATTCCTCTGTAATTGCAGCATCTTTGTACATATCCCTTGTTTTTAGAAATTGATACCAGAATAATCTTTCTCCATTCCTCAGGCATATTCTAACTTCTTAATATGTTGTTAAGCAGTCTGCTTAAAGAGACCCCTGCCATCTCCCCCAATCATCTCTATTCCTCCACTGGAATATCATCTGGAAAACTTGCTTTTCCTCACTTCATCCTCTTTATAGCTGTTCTCAATTCCTCCTCACTGATCCACTGTACTTCCTGCTCCACTATCTTCACATTATATATCTTTGTCTCTTTCTCTCTCACTTTCTTCATTCATCATCACCTCAGAATACTCCTACCACCTCCTCAGCTCATTCTCCTCGCTTTTCAGTACTTTTCCATCAGCGTCCTTTATTAGCCTAACCTGATACAAATCCTTTCTAGTTCAATCCCTCTGTCTGACTAATGGATAAAAATCCTTTTCTCCTTCATTTTGTCGCCAACTTCTCATACAACTCGGCATATGCCATTTCCTTGCCCTTTGCCACCTCTTGCTTTGTCTTACTCTGCATTTCCTTATATTCCTGCTAGTTTCTTCATCACCCTTGCTATCCCAATTCGTTTTTGCAATTCTCTTTCTCTTTATACTTTCCTGGACCTATTCATTCCACAACCAAGTATACTTATTGTCCTTTCTTCTTCAAGAGGTCATACCTATCATCTTCTTAGCTGTCTGCCTCACCACTTCTGCAGTCGTTGCCCAATCATCCAGCTGCTCTTCTCCATTATCAAGTGCCAACTCAAGCTTGTCTCTGAATTTCATACAACATTCTTTCTCTCTCAACTTCCACCAGCTACTCCTATGTTCAACCATTACTCTCTTTCTATTCTTTGCCACGAGGGTCATCTCACAGACCACCATCCGATGTTGCATGGCTACACTTTCCCTTACCACCACCTTACAGTCTCCAATCTCTCTTTAGTTGGAACTACTGCACAGTACATAATCCACCTGCGTTCTCCTTCCTTCACTTTTGTACGTCGCCCTGTGCTACTCCGCCATCCTTCAATATGTATTCACCACAGCCTTTTTCGTCCTTGTTGCAAAGTCCTCCACCATCTGATTTTCCACATTCCTATTCCTACACCATACCTTCCCATCACATTTGTTGCCTTCCTCAGCATACCCATTAAAATCTGTTCCAATCACCGCTTTTGAATCCCTAGGCACTCTATCAGTCACTTCATTTATCTCACTCCAGAAAGCTTCCTTCTTCTCTATCTCACATCTTTTTAGTGGTGTATATGCAATATTGACATCTATCATCATCTCTTCAATTTCACTTCAATTTCTCATTACTCTATCGAACGTGCTCTTCACCTCTAATTTGTTCTTAGTGTATTCTTCCTTCAGAATTACCCCTACACCATTTCTTGTCCCATTCACACCATAGTAGAACAGTTAATACCCCTGTCCTATGCGCCTAGCCTTGTTTTCCTTCCACTTCATCTCTTGAAAAATCGGTATATCTACTTTTCTTCTCTCCATCATATCAACCAATTCTATCCCTTTCTCCATCACAGTGCCAACACTTAGTTTACCAACTCTCACCTCAAAACTCCTACCCCTCCTCCTGCATTCGGATATGGCTCCTTCCCTCCATTGGCAGCCAGTACCCAATTTCCATCAGCACCCTGTTGACCAGTGCGAGGCAATCATTGGTAATCAGGGCCTGGATCGATCCGGTATGATACTTTGATCATTTCTCTGGCAGAGATTATATGCCAGATGCCTTTCCTGCACAACCCTCACTATTTATTTGGGCTTGGGACTGGCATCAAAACAGACTGGCTTGTCCACTCTAATAGCTTGGTTTACATGGTGGAGAAATCTTAACTGCTCATAAATTCAGTATAAACTTTTATGTTTCCAACTCAACTATTACTTTAATCATATTAAACTACTAGTGTTTCATACTAGGGGATTGCAGCAGTGTAGTGGTAGAATACCCAGCGCAAGAGGTGATAAACCCATGATCAAGCCCCTGGTGAATGTGAAGACGGGCATCCAGCCTTAATGTCCCAATTTCAGTGCGTCTGTGTTCACTCCTTAATGAGGACTGATAGTGACACATGAAAAGAGTGTTTCATATTGCATGCTATACTGGATGGGCTCTTGTACCTTCTACCAGAATATGAATTATTGATGTCAATAACATAGTTCAGTAATGTATGTAAAGGTACTACGGGAAGAAAAGACTTTTGTGACGTAGATAGTTATACATACAAATGTATTTGCCACAGTCCCCCTTGTGAGGAGGGTGGCTGAGGCAAAGCATACATTCATCAGATGCCAAACACACCTCGACCACTAATCTTAGCTCCTTGGGGAATAGATATTGTAGGTGGAAAATATAGATTCTCAGCAGAAGTGTAAAAGAGCAAGCAATGAGTAGCTTAGTACAAGAAGAGAGGGCTTATGAAACGAATATCGTGTGGAGCGCTACGGAAAATCCAAAACCCTTGAGTGGTGAGCATTGTCAGAGTGAAATTGGAGGCTTTGACTTTCAGTATATGGAAGGGAACATTGTGTGGATAGCTATGGGAAATCCTAAATTCTTGAACAGTACTGACAGAGGGGAACTTGAGGTCAAAGGCTATTGGTAAAGTTAAAAAGAGCAGGTGGCATTAGCACTGGAAGATACAGATAAAAAGATCAGTTCGTAACTGAACAAGGAGTTTCATTTTGTATTTATAATCGAGAATACACCTACCCCCACTATCGTATAGGCGAGAGAACAGGGTCCAGTATTATTAAACACTACCTTCTCAGCTACAGAAGTATGTAATGTATTAATGAAATTTTGAGGCTGGAAAAAAAATTGGGAATGGTTTATTAAATCTTCCACAGTTTTGACAGAGTTCTTAGTTGATACTTTGATATGTGATGGCTTTAGACTTGGAAGTCACAGTTTGAAACTTGTAAAGATTTCCTTAAAGAATGGGAGAATATTTTTTTTTATATGTAAGTTTACTCGATAATCAGAATTTCTAAAACAGTCAGTTTTAATTGTAAAATCTATTCCTCTCTTTAAGGAAAGATACGATAAGTGTAAAAACAATACACAGGAATGGGGAGTTTTACTTTATGTGTGTGACACCAGGACGGGCAAGAAAAATTGCCTTCGTTGGCCCCCTCCACCATGAAAATGAAAAGGTAATGAGACCAAAAATAGGAAGTGTTGTGACTTATCAATTGTGAAAGGAAAGTAAGAGATGTGCAAAGAATACACCAGAATATTCGGTATAGATGCAAGCATAAGAAAAGAACCATAACTAAAGGAAGACTTAAAACGAGCTGTCCTGGCTAGTCGTTTTTAAGTCCTAAACTTTCAGTTGCAGTATCTCAGTGAGCAGCATGCGGCATAGGTCAACCTAATACTGGTTCAGATATAGGGCTTTTTGATAAGAATACCATTATGTGAAAACTGTATGCTGAGTAATAATAGCAGTTCAAATTTAACTTACAGTTGTATAAGAAAATATTTTTTTTTCTAATGAGTAACACTGATACGAGCAAAGAAAAATGGCCTCTCGGGCCCGGGCACCAAGAAAACATCAAGAATAAGAAAAAAGTAGCAGCTTAAGGACAAGGTAAAAATAAGATATTACTAAACGATACGAAAAATACGATCTGAAAGGATACTCAAAGCAATGAAGACCTAGAAATATGGCAGGATTAGGCATTGAGATGATAATAAATTAGATCTTTGAAGGAAGTAAGGTCGTTAGAGTTAGAGAAGGCAGAAGGAGGAGGAGTTCCAATGTCTAGAGTTTTCAGGAAAGAAACAGTCAGTGCACCTTACAAGCCGCTAGCTACAAACCTCCACTCAGTATTTGTGTATTGAGGCCGCTTGGCGTGTGTTTCACAATGTGCCCAGCTAGGGAGAGATACAACTCACCAACTTGTCTGAGCAGGGATGGAAGTATTATCGATAGAAAAGAGAAATCGATGCAATGCTAGACAATAATAAGACATCGGGTTCAGTTTCATCGACCTATCGATTTGCTATCGTTGCTTGGTGTTTTATATGTCACTTTTAATCCCCATTTGAATGGGGATGGACACAGTCAAGTTAGAGCTGGGGAATTAAGGATGGTTACTCTTCTTAATTTCTTGATATGTAATTTCTATACATATATATCCAAGAGCTCATCTCTTATTCCATTCACATTTTTCTTCAACTAAGCTGATGCAATTATTTGTTGTGACAGGTACAAAGTGCTGGGGTGATGGCAGGTATCAGCTCCTGTTTCATAATGTGTAGTGGTGTTGGAATTTGTCAACAGTTGGCTCTTCAGCAGAATTTTAATAACATCTCTCAGACTTCAGTTATAACTCCAACGAAGCTGTCAACAGCTGCTATGTTCTGTAAGCAATATAACCAAGTTAAAAACTGTGGTAAAAGATGTAATGTCTGAAGTGAAAAAGTGAGTATTTATTTCAGAACATCAGTTTTTGGCCCAGAATTGCTTTATTTAAGTTTTTGTGCTAATGATCTGGGTTTATATATATTTGTAAAGTCTCGAGTTTACATCTTGTTCAACTGAGGTCTAGTGGCAAAATACGTAGCCTAGAATTAGATTCTTAATGTCCCGGGGTCAAACTCATGTGTTTCCCATCTACAAGGTTTGTGCAAGTAAATTACTAAAAGCAGGGAAATATGGCTCATGTGTAAGTGTGTATTAATATACATATATATATATATATATATATATATATATATATATATATATATATATATATATATATATATATATATATATATATATATATATATGAAAGTGTGTGTGATTGCCTAATTGTGATTACCTAATTGTGTTTACGGGAAAGAGCCCAAAGCTCGTATCTTCCCGTCTCCTCATCGGTTCCATTTTAGACTTAGTGATCCTTATCGTACCTGTCCTTAAAACTATGGATTGAGATAGCATTAACTACCTCCTCGCTTAGCCAATTCCAATTATCAACTACTCTTACACTGAAAAAGTATTTCCTTACATCCTGCAAACAAGTTTTCTTACGAAGCTTCAAACTATGACCTCTAGTTCTAGAGCCAGCCATATCGAAATATCGATCCCTATCCACTCTATCATAACCATGAAGGAATTTAAAGACTGTCACCATATCCCCCCTTACTCTTCTAGCTCCGAGTGATGGCAAGTCTAATTCCCTCAGCCTCTCATCATAACCGAGATTGCGTATTTCTGGCACCAGTTTCGTGGCATGTCTTTGAACTTTTTCAAGCTTAGCTATGTGCTTTTTCAAGTGCGGATTCCAAAAGGGGGCTGCATATTCGAGTTTTGGCCTCACATAGGTTACATAAATATTTCTGAACATTTCCTTGTCCATGTGCCTGAAGGCTACCCTTACATTTGATAAGAATGCATATGCTGCCCTTACTACGCCATTTATATGTATTTCTGGAGACAAATCTGCCAGTATGTTTACTCCTAGATCTCTCTCATTTTCTGTCTCTTGAAGTTGTACTCCAGCCACCGAGTAGTCAAGCTTGGGCCTTCTTGCACTTGTACCCATTCTCATTACCTTACATTTTGAGGTATTGAATTTCATTAGCCACTTTTCTGACCACTCATGCAGGTTATTTAGATCCTCCTGAAGTTCTCTACCATTGTTCTCGTTTTTTACTTTCTTCACAATCTTTGCATCATCTGCAAACATATTCATGAATGAATTTACACACTCTGGTAGGTCATTTACATATACAAGGAACAAAAGTGGCCCTAAAACTGAACCCTGTGGAACTCCATTACTAACTCTTCCCCATTCAGACACTGAGTGTCTTACTCTAACCCTCTGTTCCCTTCCTTCTAAGTAAGTTTTTATCCATTCCAAGACATTTCCACCTATTCTAGCCATTGATTGCAGCTTCCTAATAAGTCTCCCATGTGGAACAGTGTCAAACGCTTTCTGGAAGTCTAGGAATATGCAATCTGCCCAGCCCTCTCTTTCCTGTAAGATTTGGCTTACCTCATCATAAAATTCTAATAAGTTTGTTACTGTTGATCTACCTTCTCTGAAGCCATGTTGCCTCACTGACAAAAAGTTGAAGGATTCCAAGTGAAGAGAGATATGTTTCCTTAGTAGTTTCTCCATAACTTTGCAAACTATGCTGGTCAAGGAAACTGGTCTATAGTTCAGAGCCGTATCCCTCCTTCCCTTTTTGAAGATAGGTATCACATTTGCTTGTTTCCAGCATCTTGGAATCTCCCCCGACTCCAGTGACTCCTTAAATATGATACTTAGTGCCACTGATATTGTGTTTGCGCATTTTTTAAGCACATGAGGGGATATGTCATCAGGACCTGTAGCTTTATGAACATCTAAATCCATCAGCGCTTTGCATACCTCTGTGGCTGTAAGGTTGATGTTCTCTAATACCGGCCCTTGAGCTTCTATCACTGCAATCTGAGGGGGTGGGGTATTTTCTACTGTAAATACTGACTGAAACTCCTTGTTCAATTCTTTGCAGATCTCTTCGTCCGTCTCAGTGATGCTTCCATCCGCTCTCTTTAGCCTTAAAACCTGTTATTTTACCTTCAGTTTTCCTCTGATAAAGCTGTGGAAAAGCTTGGGATTTTCTTTAGCCTCCCTGGTGATGTCCCTCTCATAATCTCTCTCTGCCTCTCTCCTTTTACTTAGATAGTCATTTCATGCTCTTTTGTAGGTTTGCCAGGCATTTATGTTTTTTCTCCTCCTATACCTTTTCCAGCATTTGTCTCTCCACTCCTTAGCTCTTTTACACCCATTATCGAACCATTTCTCTCTGGCATGAATTACACCTACTTTGGTGACAGGTATGCAGCAATCTACTATCTTCCCATATTTCTCACAAAAGATGTCATACATTTCTTGTACAGATTTGTTGTAAAATAAGGTTCTCCAGTTAATAACTGCAAAAAGCTCATTCATTTTGATGTAATCTCCTTTCGGATAGTTCCTCCTCATGTCCTCAGTGCCTCTACTCTCAGGAAGAATATCTTCAATGATATACTCCATCAACAACACACAGTGGTCACTCTTTCCAATTGGTGGTTCATACTCAATATTTTCAATATCCAACACATTATCTGTGAACACTAGATCAAGTAGTGATGGCTCATCCCCACCCCTGGCTCTTGTTGGTTCCATTACATGTTGGTGTAGGAAATTCCCTTGTACGCAATCTAGGAATCTTGCCCCAAATGAGTCCTCACCACTGTGTGTGTGTGTGTGTGTGTGTGTGTGTGTGTGTGTGTGTGTGTGTGTGTCTATTATTTGAGTGTAACACCGGGACAGGCAGGAAAATTACCCACATTACCCCCGGGCATGGAGAAAACATTAAAGCGAAGAAAAAGTAGAAGGTTAAGGACAAGGCATGAAATATAGAGGAGTGATACCTAATAGGAAAAGGATAAGGTAAAAGAATATTCGAAGTACTGAGGACCTAGAGATATGGCAGGATTAGGCCCAGAGATAAATATAGATCCTCTTTTTGAAGGAAGCTAGGTTATAAGAATTTGGAAAGAGGATGGAGGAAGAGAATTCCAGAGTGTGGAAGTGGATGGGAAGAATCAGTCACTGTACCGGCCATTCCACAAGCTACAAGACTAGGCCGTTTGTAGTGTTATGCGGCCTCGGTAGTGGGGGAGAGATGCTACTTGCCAGCTCATCAGAATAGCAATGGAAGTAGTAGCGATATGAAAAGAAAGAGATAATACCTTGCAGTATCATATATATATATATATATATATATATATATATATATATATATATATATATATATATATATATATATATATATATATATATATATATATATATGAATCATTTTTTACCCCGACCGGGACTCGAACCTAGGACTTATGATTACTAAGTCAAGGCGCTACCACTACACCAGTTATAAGTCCTAGGTCCGAGTCCCGGTCGGGGTAAAAAATTATTCATGTTTTCACATATGTAATGTGCTTAATTGATATATATATATATATATATATATATATATATATATATATATATATATATATATATATATATATATATATATATATATATGCAGCATTGTTGTGTATGTATATATCAAGATAATGTTTTTATTGATTTATTTGGTTATGTGATAGACCTAGTTTAAATTTATTCACAATATTACCACATGCATGTATATAGTCGTGAATACGAACTTTGCCCTCGGAATAATTTGTTAAGCTGGCGGAAGAATGCGTCGTCACATGGCAATGTCACATGCCGTGAAGAGGGAAAAGGGGTAAGGAAGTGAAAATGAAGAGCTTGTTGCCAGTTGTCGTTGGTGTATGCGGTTTAAGGCTCGTGCTAATCTGCATAACCGTAAGGTGCATGGTGAAGCTGCTAGTGGTGATGAGCAAACAACAAGTGATTTTCCTAGTGCGTTGGTTGAGATAATTAGGGAGAAGCGTTACCATGCTGAACAAGTGTTTAGCGTAGATGAGTCCAGCTTATTCTGGAAGCATATGCCTAGTCATACAAACATCTCCAAGGAGGAGTAGACAGTACCAGGCCATAAAGTCAGCAAGGAGAGTCTAAATGCTTCTGGGGGATAATGCTGTCGGAGACTTCAAGCTGAAGCCATTGTTGGTGTACTTTGCAGAAAATCCAAGGGCATTTGGTTGGGGGGTCACCTGCCTGTCATCTGGAAGTTGAACAAAATGGCTTGGGTAACCCTTCAGATTTTCAAGAACTGGTTCAGCAATCATTCTGTGCCAAAAGTGGAGCTGTACTCTGCTTCCATGGCCTGCCTTTTAAGGTGTTGCTAGTGTTTTATGATGCCCCTGGTCACCCTGCCCAGACTTTCATTCTAATTTCAAGGTGGTTTACCTATCACCTAATACCGTTGCCCTATTACAGCCAATGGAGCAGGGTGTCATTGCCTCCTTCAAGGCCTACTACCTCCGAAGGAAATTGCTATGGCTCTCAAGGCTACTGAGAATGACAAAAACTTGACCAGCAAAGCGTTTTGAAAGTCTTACAATATTCATTAAGCTGTCAAGAAGATTCATGATTTTCAGGAGGAATTTAAGCTGACGAATTTGAATGGTGTATGGAAGAAACTATGTCCCCAGCTTGTGAATTACTTCCATGGCTTTGAGGAGACAGTTGAGGCTGTCACCAAGAACGTTGTTGCCCTGAGTAAGGAGCATATGTTGGAGGTGGGGGCTGATTATGTAACAGAGCTGCTGGAATCTTATGGAAAGGAATTATCTGCTGAGGATCTCATTCAACTGGAGAAGCAGATCTTTGAAGAGGAGGAAGAAATACCAACCCCAGAGCCCAAAAGATTTACAAGCAAGGGGATGAAAGAAAGTCTTGCCGTGACAGAGGAAGGGTTGGCAAAGATTGAGGCTGAGGACCCCAACACTGCCAGGTATACTAAGGTCGCCAGAGGGGTCATGGATTGCCTTTGGAGTTACAAGGAAATTTGGGAGGAGAAGATGGTATCCTTCCAGACTCGCTCAAAACATTTCTACAAGAAGGTAGTGCCCCAAGCAACAGATCCTGTACTCTCTACCTTACTGCCTATGCAGACTTACCTGCCCCAGTATCTCCAGCACCTGCTGCAGGTTTTCCTGCCCCAGTCTCTCCTGGACTTGCCTCTCCAGCTTCCTCCTCCTAATATGCTTCTCTCCCCTTCTTATAACTCCCCTTCCAGTGTACAAGCCAACCACAGGAGTAAAGGTAAAGAATACTGTACTGAATACCGTTTTAATGTCTTAGATTATGAACGTTAATACTGCGTTAGCATAGATGGATGACGTAGGTGCTTATTTAGGTGTGTTCCGCCTTACATGGAAAATTAAGTTACTTCACATCTTGAGGAACGAACAGTGATGTAAGACGAGGACCGTTCCCTTGTGTGCCGTAAGACTACTGATTGGGGCGGAGCTTGGAGACTGGGAATCTCCTCCTCTGTATTCTCTCTTCCCAAAGAATCAGAGTATTTTACCTTGACTCAACCACTCCCTTTATAAAGAAATAAATGACCTATATATATATATATATATATATATATATATATATATATATATATATATATATATATATATATTATATATATATATATATATATATACACAGCCAAGTAAACACATTATCATACGAACATTCGCAGATACAAGCAAAAACTTACCCATCATCTACCCATGTATTATTGAATATATTACTGTACTGCATTATATCATTATTATTACTCTATTAGAATTCATTAATACTGCATATTTTATGTTGTATGTAGTAGTTAAGTGTTTTTAGCCTAAGCACTGTGCAGTACTGCATATATATATATATATATATATATATATATATATATATATATATATATATATATATATATATATATATATATATATATATATCAATTAAGCACATTACATATGTGAAAACATGAATCATTTTTTACCCCGACCGGGACTCGAACCTAGGACTTATGATTACTAAGTCAAGGCGCTACCACTACACAACAGAAGGTTAAAAGGAATCCAACCTTATAGCTTATATCTGCTATACTTAGGAATGAAAGCATTCTAACTGAATGCCACTATGTTCATATTACAGATTCCCCAACCTCACTCGTGGCTTCATTTTAGCATTTAATTCAATTCCCAATCTCATTCGGGCCATGAAATTATCAATTAAGCACATTACATATGTGAAGTGGTAGCGCCTTGACTTAGTAATCATAAGTCCTAGGTTCGAGTCCCGGTCGGGGTAAAAAATTATTCATGTTTTCACATATGTAATGTGCTTTATTGATAATTTCATGGCCCGAATGAGATTGGGAATTGAATTAAATGCTAAAATGAATCCACGAGTGAGGTTGGGGAATCTGTAATATGAACATAGTAGCATTCAGTTAGAATGCGTTCATTCCTAAGTATAGCAGATATAAGCTATAAGGTTGGATTCCTTTTAACCTTCTGTGGTGTAGTGGTAGCACCTTGACTTAGTAATCATAAGTCCTAGGTTCGAATCCCGGTCGGAGTAAAAAATGATTCATGTTTTCACATATGTAATGTGCTTATTTGAGTATTGTATGACCCGAATGAGATTGGGAATTGAATTAAATGCTAAAATGAAGCCACGAGTGAGGTTGGGGAATCTGCAATATGAACATAGTGGCATTCAGTTAGAATGCGTTCATTCCTAAGTATAGCAGATATAAGCTATAAGGTTGCATTCCTTTTAACCTTCTGTGGTGTAGTGGTAGCGCCTTGTCTTAGTAATCATAAGTCCTAGGTTCGAGTCCCGGTCGGGGTAAAAAATGATTCATGTTTTCACATATGTAATGTGCTTAATTGATAATTTCATGGCCCGAATGAGATTGGGAATTGAATTAAATGCTAAAATGAAGCCACGAGTGAGGTTGGGGAATCTTTAATATGAACATAGTGGCATTCAGTTAGAATGCGTTCATTCCTAAGTATAGCAGATATAAGCTATAAGGTTGGATTCCTTTTAACCTTCTGTGGTGTAGTGGTAGCGCCTTGACTTAGTAATCATAAGTCCTAGGTTCGAGTCCCGGTCGGGGTAAAAAATTATTCATATATATATATATATATATATATATATATATATATATATATATATATATATATATATATATATATATATATGATTTATTCGGTTTTTACGTCACGAACTCCCTTTTCTACTAAGGGCTAGGACGGTTGCCTTCTTGCGAAGGACTTGCGTGTATATATATATATATATATATATATATATATATATATATATATATATATATATATATATATATATATATATATATATATATATGTGTGTGTGTGTGTGTGTGTGTGTGTGTGTGTGTGTGTGTGTGTGTGTGTGTGTGTGTGATTACCTAATTGTGTTTACGGGAAAGAGCCCAAAGCTCGTATCTTCCCGTCTCCTCATCGGTTCCATTTTATACTTAGTCATACTTATCGTACCTGTCCTTAAAACTATGGATTGAGATAGCATTAACTACCTCCTCGCTTAGCCAATTCCAATTATCAACTACTCTTACACTGAAAAAGTATTTCCTTACATCCTGCAAACAAGTTTTCTTACGAAGCTTCAAACTATGACCTCTAGTTCTAGAGCCAGCCATATCAAAATATCGATCCCTATCCACTCTATCATAACCATGAAGGAATTTAAAGACTGTCACCATATCCCCCCTCACTCTTCTAGCTTCCAGTGATGGTAAGTCTAATTCCCTCAGCCTCTCATCATAACTGAGATTGCGTATTTCTGGCACCAGTTTCGTGGCATGTCTTTGACCTTTTTCAAGCTTAGCTATGTGCTTTTTCAAGTGCGGATTCCAAAAGGGGGCTGCATATTCGAGTTTTGGCCTCACATAGGTTACATAAATATTTCTGAACATTTCCTTGTCCATGTGCCTGAAGGCTACCTTTACATTTGATAAGAATGCATATGCTTCCCTTACTATGCCATTTATATGTATTTCTGGAGACAAATCTGCCAGTATGTTTACTCCTAGATCTCTCTCATTTTCTGTCTCTTGAAGTTGTACTCCAGCCACCGAGTAGTCAAGCTTGGGCCTTCTTGCACTTGTACCCATTCTCATTACCTTACATTTTGAAGTATTGAATTTCATTAGCCACTTTTCTGACCACTCATGCAGATTATTTAGATCCTCCTGAAGTTCTCTACCATTGTTCTCGTTTTTTACTTTCTTCACAATCTTTGCATCATCTGCAAACATATTCATGAATGAATTTACAGACTCTGGTAGGTCATTTACATATATAAGGAACAAAAGTGGCCCTAAAACTGAACCCTGTGGAACTCCACTACTAACTCTTCTCCATTCAGACACTGAGTGTCTTACTCTAACCCTCTGTTCCCTTCCTTCTAAGTAAGTTTTTATCCATTCCAAAACATTCCCACCTATTCTAGCCATTGATTGCAGCTTCCTAATAAGTCTCCCATGTGGAACAGTGTCAAATGTGTGTGTGTGCGTGTGTGTGCGTGAGTGTGTGTGTGCTGTACAGACATACTTTTTACCTAAAAAGAACTTATGAACAATTCTACTTACGAATAGACTTCTGGAACCTAGCTAACTGCTAAGGCTAGGAATTGTACACACTTTACTAAATGTTTTTGTTCATTTTACTCCCTTTTCCCAACCTCAATTGTGGGTTGTTTTTGAATTTTATTCAGATTTCTGCTATATATGCTATTTCAGTGGCCAAATAAACACATGAAACACATTTAAAGAAATTCATACTTTTTAAAATTCTTTTTCCACAGTTTTATCTATAGCGACAGCAGCTTTCGTGTGGGGAATGCAAACTATTCATCATTACAAGATATCTTCCCATTGGTTGCCTCTTGGAGATGCATGGCCTCTGACAGCTACAGTACTTCTAATTCTGCTGCTACTTTCAATAATAAACGTTAGCTTGTTCATAAATAGTTTACAAAAAATTGGGAAACTTCACATAAGTTATATGCATCCACAGACTGCGAAGGTTATGTAAGTATTTCTTGCAGGTAAATGCATTAATTTTGTAATATCTACACAGTACAATGCACTAGTTTTGCTATTTCCTGACAATACAATTTCTAGAATGCTATTTCACACAGAACAACACACTAGTTTTGCTATTTCATCACAGTACAGTGCACTAGTATTACTATTTCCACACAGCACAATGCATCAGCTCTACTATTTCCACACAGTACAGTGCAATGGGCATGCTATTTTCACTCTTGTAAGCTCATGAAAGCTATTCTTTTAATGCTTGAGAAACACAGTGCTTAAGAGTATTTTAATTTGGTAAACACTGCATAGTATTTTACAAAAATGTAGATTATTATGAGTTACTGAAATGGGGATTGCCGTAGCGTAGCAGTATAAAGCTCAACTTGAGAGGTGTTGGACCCACGTTTGAACCCACGGAGAGGCGATAGGAAGGGTATCCAGCTATAATTCCACGACTTCAATCCGTATCCAACCGCAAATAGGCGTTAAAAGTGACATATACACCGTAAAATATTGCATTTGAAGTATACTGACAGTAGCAGAATAAGTAATTTCACGCAGTAATTGAAACTGTGCTTATGCAAGAAAAAATATACTCTAAAAGAGTATATATATATATATATATATATATATATATATATATATATATATATATATATATATATATATATATATATATATATATATATATATATATATATATATATATATATATATATATATATATATATATATATATATATATATATATATATATATATATATATACACACATATATACATATATATATATATATATATATATATATATATATATATATATATATATATATATATATATATATATATATATATATATATGTGTGTGTGTGTGTGTATGTGTGTGTGTATGTGTGTGTGTGTGTGTGTGTGTGTGTGTGTGTGTGTGTGTGTGTGTGTGTGTGTGTGTGTGTGTGTGTGTGTGTGTACGTGTGTGTGTGTGTGAGCATATTGCAGTTATTGGTGTAGCAACTGGTCTATAAAATGTATTTCAGAAATATATGTCTATTCCCCCTGGGGGAGAAGAATATTTCCTCCTTATTCCCCAGTGTGTCGTAAGAGTCGACTATATGTGCTAAATGGGGTGGAGTTAAGGAACTTGGAATCCCCTCCATTGTAGTTTCCTCCCACAGAATCAATTTTTATGCCTTGACTCAGCTATTTCCCTTATCAGAGTGATTATGGGTCAATATATTAGGAATCCATATAGCCTCTAACTTGTCTTGGAGGAATCACATAATCCAAATTTCTAAATCTTCATCCAAAAAATTGGGGGTTTTGTTTTGTTTTCGTTATTACTTTTCCTCATTGCAGTTACTTAAAATTTACAAAGGTCTTATCCGCCCCTGCTTAGAATACTGCTCACACATCTGGGGTGCTTCTTCCTTTACTTATCTTCTTGATAGGGTTGAATCTTAGGCAGTAAGACTCATTAATGATCCTTCTCTTACTTCTAACCTGGATTCTCTCTCTCTTCGCCGTAAGGTATCTTCCCTTTCGCTTTTCTATCGCTACTACTTCCATCGCTGCTCTGATGAATTGGCGAGTTGCATCCCTCCTCCACTGCCGAGGCCGCGTAACACTCGCCAAACGGCCTCATCTCACAGGTACTGTGTGGAGATTTGTAGCTCGCAGACTGGTAGGTGCAGCGACTGCTTCTTCTCATCTACCACCAGACTCTGGAACTCTCTTCCCCTTCTGTCTTTCCTAATTCTTATGACCTTTCATCCTTCAAAAAGCAGATCTATTGTCATCTCAGAGCCTAGTCCTCCATATCTCTGGGTCCTCTTTACTTTGACTGTTTTTTTTTCTGTCTGTCGTTTTCCTTTGTGTGACATTACCTCATCTCTGCCTTGCCCTTATTCTTTTTCTTTTCCTTCGTCTTGGTATTTTCTCGTGCCCTGGCCTTTATTGATGAGGGCAGTTTCTGCCTGTCCCGGTGTCACACTCTTAAAAAAAAAATGTATACAGATAGATAAACATTAGGATTACTTTAGGTAAGGAAGTCATGACCATATCTTGATTATCCCTATTATGTATACAGATAGATAAACATTAGGATTTCTTTTGGTAGGGAAGTCATCACCATGTCTTGATTATCCCTATTTGATTCTTGGAAAAACTGAAAATAGTGGCAAAAAATTCTAATCATACCAAGCTTTTAAAATCAGTACTAAGAATATGCATCTGCAGGAGCATCCATAGTATCTTTTTGGGAAAATAATGTAACTCATTTTATATTTTGGCCACAGTCCCAGTTAAAAGGGGCTGGCAGAGTTAAAGTAAGCATTCACCATAAGCCTGACATACATATGCAAGCTAAAGGAATCCATATTTTTTATAGATATTACTGCTTTCCTAGGGAATTTTCTCTTTAAGTTCAGAATTATTCAGTTTTGAGCATAAGCAAAGGTTGCATTATTATTGACATATATGAATATTAATCCAAGACTTGAAAAGCAGAAAGGAAATTTTACCCTCCACTGGATCTCATCTGGAGCTCTATTGGTAAACTCAGAAAAAAATGTATCATTGAAATTTCTGAAACAAAACAGTATTAAAACATAAAACTACGAAATTATACATTGTGGCTTAAAAATACTTTTAACAGTTATATAAACCGACAAATTACCAGTTTTCATAATTAAAATATTTATCTCATTAAAAGAAACTTTAGAATGAAAATAGCACAAAAACATAAAATGACCAAAATGTGGAATTTATAATAGTAATTTAAGACATCTTTATTTTTCCAACAGCACTCGAAGAGTTCAGCAAG
>JAXCGZ010013932.1:7500-15000 GCA_037179515.1 Halocaridina rubra | reverse complement strand
TGCAAGTACCATTAACTTTGGTCATTTATCATCAGCTGATGGTGTACATCATCCTGAGGAGAGAAGACAAGATGGTTGCATTGGAACTCTCATGGCCTGCCACCTACCTCCCAGTGGCACATACTCAGAGTTAGCTGCCAACAGTAACCTTACAGATGATGATTTTGAGTTCCGTGCCCGTGGGGGATCATTTTGGTCCCAGACAACAACAACATTAGCCTTATCGGAGAATGGTGAACTACTGCAATCTCCCATAGATGTTGCACCTAATCGTCTATTAGATTTCACTTTGATGCCAAAGAGCAGGCCGTGTTCATATATTCTTCAAACAATGTCTAACAATATTGCAATAAGTCAGCCAGGAGATCACATCTCAAATGGGCCCAACAATAATCGTGCCCATAATTTACCAAATGCCAGTGAATATAGTAATACAAATAGTAAAGAAGAAAAAACTGTTAGTAAGAGAAGAAATATGTCATTTACTCTTCATCAACCAATTATTCATGAAATTCCGTTTGAAATGTGCCAAGAGGTCACTGAAAACGAACAACCAAAGTTTACACAAAATGAACAAGGAAATTCTTCTCAAAAGTATTTGGATATGTCCACCACATCAAGACAGAGGTTGACACGGGGGAGAAGAAATGCATTGTTCAGAAAAACTGTTGTCAAAGAGCATAGGCAAATTGTCACATCATCATTGAAAAAACCGAAGTTAAAATCAAGACTTACTAAGAAACTTAGACAATATGTCAATGTTTGTGATAAGCCTCTGTGTTTGGTATCCGAAGATTTACGCTGTAGTAAAAATCATTACCTAAACATGGCACATACTAATCAAGTAATTTACACACCACCACAAAACAAAACATCTGAAAAAAGAAAATTTGAATCACTTAATAAAATTGGTATTAATAATGATGCGACAGTGGAAAATTCATCCATTTGGAATGCCTCTCGAGAAGCTAACATAGATCATGAGAAATGTAGCTCTTCTGCTGAAGGGTCATCTCTTTCTGATTCCCCATTGTCAACGTATGATTCTGACAATGATCAATTTCCTTCTCTTTCTTCCTCAGAAAGCTGTTCAAATGTCTTAGCACATAATGTTGACAAACAGTTAGAAAAGCATGACTCTCCTAGCTCCGTGAAATTTTATCAAAATATGATGGCATCAACTAATGACAAATTGGACTTTGCATATGAAAACCTTACCCTGAAAGACCATCATGCAACCAGAAAATCTCAGGATTTCATACAGAGCGCATATGAATTAAGACAATGTCATCGAACCACCCCACATTTCATGTCTTCTTCAAATATAAATACTCTCGATAGTAGTGACCCAAATATAGGTTCAAGTAATCCTAAGAGTAATTCAAAGTTAGCACACTCCTTAGAAATCCCAATTACATTAAGGGCTAATGTTTATGCATATAAAGGTGCTACTAATATACATGGATTATTCAGTTGTTCAAGTATGGCCCAACTTGCTCAAAACTCAGTGGAAAACTATTTAGATCTTGCTGTTAAGGCTCAAGTTAGAAACAGTTTTAATTTTTGGGGCAATAGCGATATTACTTGTATTTCCCAAACTGAAATCAATAACCCCAAACTATACTATGACAATGGTATAAGTTCTGCTCCAGCTACATCATGTGTAACGATGAAAAGCTGTAGTGATGGAAAGATCATATGATATTTTTTGTATGTTCATTTCTCTTTAAAGTTTTTATAAAATAAGATTATGACAACATGACACTTAGTTGATACATATAAAGGTGATCAAATATCCCTCCCTAATTTGATTTTCAATTTTATTCGTAGGTAATCAACCAACAGCTATCATCATATATTAAAGCTCATACACTGTAGTTGAGCATTGTGTTCACAGTCTATTTTTGAAGTTTTGCACAGTTTTCTTTTGCTACCATTCTTGCTCTATAGAAGAGGTGTTAAATCGCACATACCAGAGATTTATCAGTCTGTGGTCAAAGTGCAACAACAATTGTAGAAAGTTAATGGACAACATTATACACAGAATGGGAAAACAATCATCGACACTCACTGGAAGTTTTTGAAGATTGGATCCATAATAGCTAAACTTCAGTAAGGAAAGCATTGAAGTGGATGGAGTGAGGTGAGTGTCCAAGCAGTCTTTGAGATGATATGCTCAGAGTTAAGGAAAGTCCATTCGCTGAACAGCTACAGAACAAAACATCAGCACAACATCCAGCGAATGAATTTTGCGGTGTGATCTAAAGCTGTATCTGTATGAGTAAGGAGTTAGATGTCATGCTAATGTTCACTTCCTGGGCTGTTTGCCAAATGGACTTTTCTTGACTGAACAAATGTTTCATGGACAGTTTTGACATTCTCTTCAATCTGCCCACTTTGAGGTATTCCTGATCAGAGTTTTTCCTCTCTAATTCCTGTCTCCATAACCTTCAATTGGGTGTCAAGGAAGGGTTTCCTATCAGGTGGAAATTGCTCTTTATAGACTGGCCGGCATCATTACTGCATATCAAGCACAGATTGAAAAACCTCTCATGAAGGAATTTTACACCTTCACTATAAAGTCTGCATGGTAGCTGAAGAAAAGGCACAATATTTCAAAAGTGCTTCAAAGCAATTTGCAACAAATGAGATACAACTAACCACAAGATGAACGATGTTGGTTGAAGACTTGCAAAGAAAACTGAAACTTAATTTAAAGGAACTTTTGAAGAACCCATTTATGAATTTTCTCATCAACAGATTTTGAAGGAAGCATGATAGAAATGTAAAAGCAAACTCAGTGTTTCTACGTTTTTATATTAGTTTTTATAAAAGCCTATCTTTTTTTCTCTTTGCTTTTATTTGCAGATTCTCTAGACAAAGTTATTTTTATCCTTATAGGCTTTTTCAAACTGACAGATTCTCTACAGGGAAGAGTCAGTCACTATTTTCACCAAGGTAGGTGAGAGCTGAGTAGTGCTAAGCTGAATAAGTTATTAGCATTAGACAGATGGGAGGTAGTGTGAGGTGTTCACCAGTGTGACGTGATAATATCAGGGGAGACCTCACTTAATCCTGTTTCATCACACTGAAGGTTGGTTGATTCTCTGAGTAGGCAAGACTTGCTTTCTAACATTTTGCATGTAAAGAATGTAAGGCTTGTTGCAATGGCTCATGTCTATTGTTTTGTTTTTCATTTGCTTGTTAGGAAGTGCCACTTTTCTCTTAACATTTCGTTATTAGCTTAGATGTTATACTGATTAATCAAGTAGTTTTAATCCAAGCATACCGGAGATGACCCTCCATTCTACATTCAAGTGTAGGCTGAGTCATGTGCCGCCACTTACATTAAGCTATGAGGCAGTGAGAAAAGCATGCAGGCTAATTTTTTAAAATAGAGACCTTCTCCCACCACTGCAGATATGTGGTAATAAATACCAGTTACAATGCCCCATTACTGACTGTGAGAAGCAACATTTCATGGGTTTGACTCAAACTTCACTGGATGCAGAACAGTGGGTCATCTATAGGATTGCATAAAGTTAATAAAAAAAAAAACTTCTCTACCAATATGCTGACACTTCTTAATAAATTAATTGAAGTATGGTAATTAACAAGACAGATACCATTGATTACAAGAAGCTTAACCTTTACATATAGGGTGTTGGACAGCAAGTCTTGCCTTTTCAAACAATCAATCAAACCTTTATGTAAACAATCAGGGATGAATGAGCATTTTCCTTGGGACTATCACACTCAGGAACCCCCACACTGTCTTTCCATCTTCCAATACTCATAAAACCACCAGGTAAGCATTACTTGCATCTCACTTACCATAGAGCGACCCAATCTCCCCTGAAGAAAGGCTGTGAGACCAAAAGGTCTTAGGAAGATATCTGTAGCTTTATCCAGAGAATATTCGAAGTAAAAAAAAGTAGGAAGGAGTCCAACATCTCTCATGCAATGGAGGTTGGAGTTAAATTATCATATGATGATGTGGGGTATCTGCTTGTAAGTGACAAGATTAACCTTCTGGTTGGTTTATTTATTATAATATCAGTATAAGATGATTGGACACTGCAGTCTTCATGGGGTACAGATATATTGGTAAACAACGCGACTCTGTTGCTACAAGATGTTGCTGTTGTTTTTTTTCTGAAAAGCAGCTGTCTTCTTATTTGTTTTGTAATAGATATGACATTCAATTTTATCTTTCAGCTTCAATACATATTACTCCTAAGAATAACCTTCTGGTTGGTTTATTTATTATCATATCAGTATAAGGTGATTGGAGACTGCAGTCTTCATGGGGTGCAGATACACTGGTAAACAACGCGACTCTGTTGCTACAAGAGGTTGCTGTTGAATTTTTTTTTTCTGAAAAGCAGCTGTCTTCTTATTTGTTTTGTAATAGATACGACATTCAGTTTTATCTTTCAGTTTTAATACATATTACTCCTTATTTTAATGTTTCAGTTATTTCTCTTTCTTTTGTGTAAAAGCTGTTCAAACCTTTATAATCAATTCTATTTTATAGTTTTTGTATATTCATAGATTCTGTATATGGCATTGGCCAATTATTCTTGGTAGGCCAATAATGCAAATGATTTTAATTGAGCATTTATTTCTTTATTGGAGTAAACGTTATTGATAAGAATTCATGAGAATAACTTTCCAATCAGAACAGGGAGTGTTCTTTTTCCACAAGCTTTTATTATGGGTCTAACATCTCTGAGAGTATTTATTTTCTCTATTGAGACACGTGCATAAGTCTTTAATATGTAGAGACTTCAGGAATAAAAGATATTGTTCTTTACTTAGAGGCATGCATTTAAAAAAGGGAGTGCACATTTTATATATATGTATGTGTATATATAGGGGGTCCCCGTAGAACGTCGTTTCTATTTTACTTTGGAGGCCAATAGATAATTAAAAAATTATTAATAAACAAATTTTTCGACCTATATGGTTGGTGCGGTAAATTCAAACTGCGTGCGCTGACATGTTTGTGAGGGCGGCAGATGAATACACAACTAGCAGCACAACTCTATTCATATTTATAAAGTAAATGGCTTTATTTATTTATTTGTTTATATATTTGGTTATACAAAAGGATTATGCAGTATTGAACTTAATAACAAACAAACACATAGCTGTATATTCGAAATGCATATGAATACACAGCTAGCAGCACAGCTATGCTCGTATTTATGAAGTTAATGGCTTTATTTATTTATATATTTGGTTATATTGAAGGAGAATACAGTCTTGAATTAAAAAAAATAGCTGCAAATACGATATTATTTAAAATACACTTGAATACACAGCTAGCAGCACAGCTGTATTCATATTTATCAAGTTACCATAATGGCTTTATTTATTTATTTTTTATATATTTGGTTATATTGAAGGATTATATTAAATTAAAAAAGCAAAACACATAGCCATGAATACGACTTTACTCAAAATAGTTTGTTGAGCGTCGTGTAAGAATCCAGCATCACGCAGCATTAGAAGAAGAAGAATCGCAGCTCAGTTTACTCTCACCAGCCATACTGTGCCTCGTTTTCGTCTGCTCTCTCGTTTCTTTCTCTCGTCAGTGACATTACTATGTCTCCCAAGCATAGCGGTGATAGTCATGATGGCAGTGCAACGAAGAAAAGAAAAGCCAATTACCATGAAAATTAAATTTGAAATAGTAAACCGCTAGGAAAAGGGAGTCAAAGTGAAGAGTTTGTGACCATTGGGGGTTGGTTTAATCGCTTTAAGAGTCGTGCTAATTTGCATAATCTTAGGGTGCAAGGTGAAGCTGCTATCTGGTGGTGATGAAAAAGCAGCAAAGAAGTTTCCAAGTGTGTTGGCAGAAATAAATAGGGAGGGGGTTACCATCCATTGCAATGCCCCTGCCAGTGTGCAAGCCAACCACACGAGTAAAGGTAAGACATATTGTAATGTACAGTTTTGTATTTCTGAAGTGTACTTTAATATTTTTAGATTTAGTATACTGTACATGTAGTGTAGCTTCACTATATCTTACAATAAGAAATTAGATTTTTTTTTTTAAAGTGTGACACCGGGACAGGCAGAAACTGCCCTCATCAACAAAGGCCCGGGCATGAGAAAATACCAATACGAAGGAAAAGAAAAAGGTTAAGGGCAAGGCAGAGATGAGGTAATTTCACACAAAGAAAAACGACAGACAAAAAGAAACAGTCAAAGTAAAGAGGACCCAGAGATATGGAGGACTAGGCTCTGAGATGACGATAGATCTGCTTTTTGAAGGATGAAAGGTCATAAGAATTAGGAAAGACAGAAGGAGGAAGAGAGTTCCAGAGTCTGGAGGTAGATGGGAAGAAGCAGTCGCTGCACCGACCAATCCGCGAGCTACAAATCTCCACACAGTACCTGTGAGATGAGGCCGCTTGGCGAGTGTTACGCGGCCTCGGCAGTGGAGGAGGGATGCAACTCGCCAACTCATCAGAGCAGCGATGGAAGTAGTAGCGATAGAAAAGCGAAAGGGAAGATACCTTACGGCGAAGAGAGAGAGAATCCAGGTTAGAAGTAAGAGACGGATCATTAACGAGTCTGACTCCCTTAGATTCAACCCTATCAAGAAGATAGGTAAAGGAAGAAGCACCCAAGATGTGTGAGCAGTATTTTAAGCAGGGGCGGATAAGACCTTTGTAAATTTTAAGTAACTGCAATGAGGAAAAGTAATAATGAAAACGAAACAAAACCCCCAATTTTTTGGATGAAGATTTAGAAATTTGATTTATGTGATTCCTCCAAGACAAGTTAGAGGCTATATGGATTCCTAATATATTGATAGAGTTAAGAGGGTAAATTTCATTAGTTTCGAAGACAATAGGGTTATCAGGAGGAGAAGAAGATAAAGAGATAGCCAGAAACTGTCTTGGAGGCATTGAATTTAACTAAATTTTGAGTGCCCCATTCAGATACTCTCTGCAAATCGGAACTAAGAGTAGAAGAAAGAGTGATACGAGATTGATTACGAGTAACAGAAGAAGGTTGTGAAGAAAAGGCAGAGGAAAAGAGAAGGGTAGAATCATCGGCAAAGGCATGAAGAAGAGAGGAAGATGGGGGATTGAAGAAGATCATTGATGAAGAGAAGGAAGAGAGTAGGTGAAAGAACAGACCCCTATGGAACACCACTGGAAACAGAGAAAGGGCTAGATGTCGTGCCATCAACAACTACAGATATAGAACGGTCAGTAAGAAAACTGGAAATCAGAGGACAGAAAGAAGGGGTAAAGCCATAGGCAGGAAGTTTGGCCAACAGAGCCTTGTGCCAGACTCTGTCAAAAGCCTTAGAGATATCAAGGGCGACGACAAAGGATTCCCCATAGTTCCTCACAGAAGATGACCATAGATGAGTAAGATAGGACAGGAGATCACCAGTGGATCTTGCCTTGCGGAAGCCGTACTGGTGATCGGAGATAAGTGAGTTAGATTCAAGGCTTTTCAAGAAGTGAGCATTGA
>JAXCGZ010013932.1:0-2500 GCA_037179515.1 Halocaridina rubra | reverse complement strand
CAGTTTTCATAGGTGCTTTTACTTTATCCATAAGCACTTTAATTGATATTGCCCAATAATCCTTTTCCATGTTTCGTTTTCGGCTATTACTCTTGTCATGACTTCGTTTCTTTGATTTTCTTCTACAATACTTGATGACGTATTCCAAAGGCCAACCTCAACAAACTTATTCTCATACAGATTGTATTTAGGGCTATATATTTGTCAATTTTATGAATAAATTAAATCTAATTCTTTCAGATAACCAAATACATAAATAAATAAATAAATAAATAAAACCGTTAACTTCATATACACAAATACAACAATGCCGCGTGACTACTCTTTCGCCAACCTCAACAAACATTTTTGCATAAAGATCGTATTTACGGCTATGTACTTGGTAATTTTGTAAATAAATTAAACCCAATTCATTCAGATAACCAAATACAAAAATAAATAAATAAATAAAGCCATTAAATTTATATATATATATATATATATATATATATATATATATATATATATATATATATATATATATATATATATATATATATATATATAAAGAACAGATCTTCTACATATGTAGTCGTTTGGCAGGCTCAAAAACTGTTCAGCGCATTAAGTTTGTATTTACCACACATGCCAGGTAGGTGTACAAATTGATTTATCAATAATTTATGGGCCTATGTCATAATAGCGGTAAAAAGAACAACATATATATATATATATATATATATATATATATATATATATATATATATATATATATATATATATATATATATATATTGGGTTTCAATATTATTATTATTATTATTATTATTATTATTATTATTAGTATTATTATTATTATTATTATTATTATTATTATTATTATTATTATTATTATTATTATTATTATTATTATTATTATTATTATTATTATTATTATTATTATTATTATTATTATTATTATTATTATTATTTTATTATTATTATTATTATTATCACCACCACCACCATCACCATCATCATCATCATTATCATCATTATTATCATTATTTTTATTATTATTATTATTATTATTATTATTATTATTATTATTATTATTATTATTATTATTGTTGTTGTTGTTGTTGTTATTATTACAATTATCATTATTATTATTATGAAATATATACAGTACATAAGTAGATTCATATCATAGCCCTAGTGGTGAAACATCTCTTCACCTCAATGACCTTTTGACCCACAATTTTGTTTACTTCTAAATGGTAAATACGGAAGAATATGTGTTCAAATATATAAGAAAGGCCTAAAGTATACTGAAGATGTGTAGATGATATATTCATATTCATCAATAGCCTTGGGAGCTCATGGAACTCAGGAGTAAAGTTAAATAACAAGTCATAGTAATAAATATTACCCAAAAGCTCAGTGCAGAAGGTGCACTCCCTTAGAAATATACCTCAAAGTAAAGAATAATACCCTCTCTATCAAAGTCTACAGTAAGAAAACCCTTTGAAATATGTCAGATTCAATACAGTGAGTGTCCTTAGAAATATAAGTCAAGAGTAATAAAGGCTTACATCAAACGAGCTATTATACACTGTCCAGACTGGCAAGGAATGCTTGCAGAATGTTTTTCACAAGCTCTTATCAGTAATGATTTCTACTTTACTAAAGCAATAAATTCTTAAATAAAAAAGCATTTACATAATTGGCTTAGCATGCATAAAACAACCAAACTATCTGAAGAAGTTACAGATACACAAAATATAAAACTGTATAACAAAGATGTAATAAATAGTAATTACAATAAAGAAGACAGTAATGATAGATGTAAGACGAGGAGTAAAAATAGTGCTATTGAGAGAAAATATTAATTTATATTATATTATAATACAAAAAGGAATCGGAAATAAGTATCGTATGGCATACCATTTTCTGCAAGAGATGTTGGGTACTCAATGCCCTTTCCTCAATAAAGAATGCAGTCTTCAGCCATCTTGCACTAGATTGACAACAACTAAACTACCCCGATGATTAACTTGCCACTTGCAAGCAAGTACCTCACATCACCAAATCATGAATAAACATCAGACTTCCATCACACGAGAAATGTTGCAGGAAAATACAAAAGTCCTACATAAAGAAAAGCATTTTTAGCACCTGCAAAATCTGAATGCTGTCTATGTACGCAAACTGGCCCCTTCCATGAATGTACAGGCACAGGTTTCTATTACTCTGCCAACCATGAAATGAGAATGAAATCATAAAAGAACCACTAAACTTTTGGAGTGCACTTTGCCTAGCGATTGGGAGGATGGATTACAACTGATATGAAAGAAGTCCTGAGGATCAACTCAGGTATTCCATGGTCAGATCCCAGGGACACCTTTCCTCCCCAAGGAATCTGTGCGTCCTTTGAACAAGATATTTGAATTTGAAGATGGGGTGAGGTGAAAGAGGAATTTCAGAATTATACCTTTTAATGACTGAGAATGCTAGCCTCAGAGGATATTGGAGGAATTTA
>JAXCGZ010013931.1:37500-40000 GCA_037179515.1 Halocaridina rubra | reverse complement strand
CAATTAGGTAATCACAATTAGGTAATCACACAGCAAGAGAGAGAGAGAGAGAGAGAGAGAGAGAGAGAGAGAGAGAGAGAGAGAGAGAGAGAGAGAGAGAGAGAGAGGTCTTCCATTTGCATTTATGAGTTTGCATTATATTACCTTTGTCGTTTTAGTTAATTTAAATATTAAAATACAACTCCGAGCACTAAAAAAATTATTAATTAATTATAACAAATAATAAAAATGAAATAGTAATTAAGTTAATTGTTGTTCGTAGTGCCATTATGAAATCGTTATGTCGATCAATAATTAATTTCTCTGTTACAATACTTACTTATGTACTAGTTAATTAACGAATTAACTTTCGTCTATTGTTAATATTTATTGCTGGTGCTACCACTACTACTACTACTACTACTACTACTACTATTACTGCCACTACTACTGCTACTGCTACTACTACTACTACTCTTACTACATCGACTACTACTACTACTATTACTGCCACTACTACTGCTACTGCTACTACTACTACTCTTGCTACTTCAATTTCTTTAATAACAACAATAATAATAATAATAATAATAATAATAATAATAATAAATAATAATAATAATAATAATAATAATAATAATAATAATAATAATTATTATTATTATTATTATAACAATAATAATAATAATAATAACAATAAAAATAACAATAATAATAATAATAATAATAATAATAATGATAATAATAATAATAATAATAATAATAATAATAATAACAATAATAATAATAATAACAATAATAATAATAATAATAATAATAATGATAATAATAATAATAATAATAATAATAATAATAATAATAATAATAATCAATAATAATAATAATAACAATAATAATAATAATAATAATAATAATGATAATAATAATAATAATAATAATAATAATAATAATAATAATAATAATAATAATAATAATAATAATAATAATAATGTGAACAAATTAACTACCCTCAAGTTAGTATACCTCATGCAATATCATTGTTATATTTATGGAGCCATTTATATATTAAAATGAAAGTACTTATAGTAGATTAGGCTAAGTTATTTAGGATAGGTTAGGTTAGTTAGAATACCAAACAGTTTTTCAAAATACGATTTGTTTCAGTTCTATTCTTCTTGCAGACTCGGGGCTGGTTAATTAATTTGCAATTCTAATTGTTTCTTTTTATTATTTATAATGGCGAACTTATTTATACTGCTAAGGTAACAATGTCTATTAAAAAAGGAACTCAATGAAATGACCTGTAACTTTTCATTATCGGTCGTGTATCAGTGCTTCCCATATTCGTATAAAGTCACTGTTCCTAACAAGCCTCTTGGAGACAGTAGTAAAATGTATGAACGCAGCAGTCTCATATATATATATATATATATTATATATATATATATATATATATATATATATATATATATATATATATATATATATATATATATATATATATATATATATTATACACACACACACAAACAGTGATGCTTAAAAGTTACATTGACTGAAAATACATAATATGTTCATTAAAGAAAAACAGACGGAGTACAGTATAGTATTATATTGCCCTAAGCCTCAAAGATAACTGTCAACTGAACTGGGTTGCTGCTGACTGGGTAATTGACTGACTGACTGACTAAGCTGGCCAACTCAACTAGGCTACTAGATTGATCTTAGTGAGCTACTGAGATGGAAACGACATACTGAATTATTAGACTGGAATAGATATCGTGTCGGCAGTGTTGTTAAATGCCGTTTTATGTGTCACTAATAATCCCCATGAATGGGGGTGGATACAAAATTTGGACAGGGGAATAAAGGCTAAATGCCTTTCCTGACATAGGTTCGTCACTTCCCGAGACGAGTACTCTGACCACTACACCAGCGCGATCCCCTGCCGAGGTGGTAATGTTACTTAATCAATATCAATCTAAATGCTACAGAAATGGAAGGAGGTTTGTATATACATACAGAATATACAAATATGCAGTCACCGTGGCTCAAGCGGTAGCGTCCCCGACTCTGAGGCATCAGGTCGAGGGTTCGCGCCCCGTCACGGTCTGAGGTTAGCAAGGGCATGCACTCAGCGTAAGGATTACATCTGCGAAAATAAGTCCCTCGGAAGAAGGAAACCGTCCTAGCCCTTGGTAGAAAAGGGAGTCCGTGACGTAAAACCGGAACGAACTCAGGGCAAAATCTAGGACATACATCCTGGAGGTCACAGTAAATTTTGTAGAGTATTCACCACGTACAGTTCATCATAACTGTGACACCGCTAAGAGCCTATAGGAACCATCTCCCTCTTCAAGAATTTGAATTTTCGTCTATAAAGGGCGGTTTACACGGTCAAACGGTTCGTCGAACGCGGTTCGACAGACAAGTGTTTGAAGTGATGTTCGAACGTGTGAACGGGGAATTTCGTTGTCGAACACGTTTGTCGAACGTGTTCGACAACCAAATACCCCGTTCA
>JAXCGZ010013931.1:25000-27500 GCA_037179515.1 Halocaridina rubra | reverse complement strand
GACGCTGAACGGTGACATATTAAAGGGGACTTTTAACGAGTATAGCAAAGGTGTTGAAAAATACCTGACAAAGTCCATAAATAATCATTATGATTAACCCATAAATTACATTTGATTAGTAATATTTCATTGATCAACAACCAGTCAGAACATCACATGCATCGCTATGTGTCACTCTTAGTCCCCATTAGAATAGGGGTGGACATAGACATTCAAAGTATCGAAAAATAACATAGTTCACAATCATTTTTACAACCCGTAATTGCATTAAAAAGAGCATTTAAATCTTTTAGCGTAAATAAAAACAACGCAAATGGTCCTTAACAACCATTTATACACCCAGTAACACAGTCAGAGCTATCAAATAATGAAATGGTCCATAACAGCCATCATTACAACTCATGAAAGCATGCAGCTTTTTATTTAAAAAAAAAAAAAAAAAAAAACTCAAATGGTCCATGACAGCCATTATCTGCTCAATAACAAGGATAAGCATTCACTAAATGATGTGAATCATAACCAGCCATTACTACAACACATCAAAACATTCAACATTTTTGGAAACTTTCAGTGTTAATTAAAATAACTGAAACGGTCCATGACAGCCATTCATCTATCCTTTAACAACGTCAGAACATCTAAATCACAATCATTATAACACTCTATAAAGTAATACTGAGCATCAAAAATAAAACAAAAACATAAAACTCATTCACATCAATGCATTAAAAAGTTTTGTTAGTTTCAGAGTAAATAAAAACATAAAATGGTGGATAGCAGCCATTTACCTCCCCATGGACCACGTCAGAGCACCAGAATCACACCCATTTCATAACCATCAAACTAAACAATTAACAACGATGAGCAGGGAAGCATCGAGCCTAAACAAGCAAATTAGAACGCTTCAGTAAACCTCCAACATGGACACAAACAGACATATCCCGTCACTGGAATGACATTTACAAGCGTTCACTGGACCCAGGTTTATAGACTGAGTTACCTAATGACCCGCTGTTATCCTCAGTCTCAATTAACACCCTATTAAATAGCAATCCAGAATGCTAACGGTTGAATTATGGATGGTTCCGAAACGTTTGAAAGGAAGGGTTTGCAATGAATTCTGCTAGATGTTCTTGGAACTAGAATTTACAGAGTTCATAAGCTTCCTATTTCCAATTCCGTAATTCATACTCTGTCTTCGCATTAGACTTTCCAGAGTGTCAACCTCAGTTTTCCACAGCTGAAAGTCATATTCTGTCTTGGTACTAGACATCATTTTATATGCCTACATCAACACCGAATATTCTTGGATATTAGTTACACATCTCTCATTGTCCCCTCACATCTGATAAGTCACAGCACTCCCCATCTCTGCTTCTCTTTACTTTATGTTTCTTTTTGCCCAGGCCCGATGAGGGCAGTTTTATTTTTTTTTTTTTGGCCCGTCCTGGTGTCACAATCCTAAAAAAAAAATAAAAAAAAATTCAAGATTTTCAAAGAAACTGTTTTCAAATTTCGAAATTCAAATTGTCTTGTACACTTGAGTTTCAAGAGTTTCTAGAGCCCTATTTTCCAAATCCAGGATTGACATTTTGTAAGAATCTGGATACTGGAAGCTAAGGGATTAAAAATTTTGCTGGAGATTCCAGGATCAAAAATTCCAGGATTTCAGAACTTTTATTTTTCCATATTAGTATTCCAGTTTTCTAATTATAGATGCATGTGAAAAATCAAATCCATATTTCAGGTTCTTAAATATTCGAATATTAGAAATACAATGAATTAGCAGTGGGTGTATGCAGACAAATTCGAGCTAGGTGATTAAGGTAGGATGTCCTTCTTAACACCCCACAGTGGGCTCAAACCTGCGTAAGTAGCTTCCCGACTCGCGAGCTCTACCACTGAGATTCAGCGGTTACCACACAATAAAAAAATAAAAAAATTCACATCTTTACAAATTTGTCGTTTCTATGCTATGGGCTTGAAACCACTCATGTTTCAGGGTCACAGGTGAATCCCAAGGCTTATGAAGAGGCTTTGGTTTAAGCTCCAAAGTGAAGAGGTAACTCCATAAGATAAAAACTGGAGATCGAGATGGGGGGATGACGTCTCTATCGGGCAGCAGTGTAAATAATAATAATAATAATAATAATAATAATAATAATAATAATAATAATAATAATAATAATAATAATAATAATAATAATAATAAGAGTAATAATAATAATAATAATAATAATAATAATAATAATAATATTAATAATAATAATAATAATAATAATAAATAATAAATAATAAATAATAATAATAATAATAATAATAATAATAATAATAATAATAATAATAATAATAATAATGATACTGATAATGATAATGATAATAATAATAATAGTAATGATAATAATAATAATAGTAATAATAATAATAATAATAATAATAATAATAATAATAATAATAATAATAATGATAATAATAATAATAATAATAATAATAATAATAA
>JAXCGZ010013931.1:12500-22500 GCA_037179515.1 Halocaridina rubra | reverse complement strand
AAATACCCCGTTCACACGTTCGAACATCACTTCAAACACTTGTCTGTCGAACCGCGTTCGACGAACCGTTTGACCATTTAAACCCCCCTTTAGACTGAAACCCAGCCAGTGTCATTATCAATATTATGGTAAATATAAAATATCCGGGCAACACAAAGAACAATTACTAATTCCCGTTTTTTTTTTTTTTGTTCGCAAATGCACAAACAAGATGAAGAACAATTCCTATGTTTAGAAGTTAATTATCTGGACATAACATAAATAGCATCAAACAGTAATGGACCGTGTAAATGTCAATATTTGCTTGAGGTAATAAATCAGCTTTATTCCTCTATCCGAGCTTTGAAGTTATTTTTAAGGAATTCTTTGGTTTGACTTTAAGCGAATGTATGTGTATGTATATGTATAAGTGTGTAGTAGGGGCAGTAGGGGAGTTGGCAGTTGTGAAGCGACACAGGTTGTGGAAGAGCCGGGAGGATGGGCTGTCGCACTCCAGCAGTGCCATCTGAACGGTCGCTAGCTCCCTCGTCATTGCCCATAGAGCAGAGTAATCCCCCTTATTGTTTTCTTTTTTTTTATGTCGGTTACTCCCCAATTAAAGGGGGAAACAGCCAGGGTAGATAGATTATATATATATATATATATATATATATATATATATATATATATATATATATATATATATATATATATATATATATATATATATATATATATATATATATATATATATATATATATATATATATGAAGGTAATTATAAATGTAGAATATCTTTATTGTTCAAAATACAAGAAGTATGTATAGCTTAAAAAGACCGATAATTTAATAAGCATGTAAATATAAATTAAAAAATTAAACGGTCATATAATATTATTAAATAAATAAATAAATAAATAAATAAATAAATAAATAAATAAAGTATAATAAGAAAAACACATATCACATAAATAAATATAAAACAAAGAAACAAAGAAAAAACAAATATATCGCATAAGCAAATTCTATCCAAGGCGCTTAACCCAACCAAGCGCCCAACTGCTTGCGCTGAGGATGACTGATGAAGGGGAGATATGGTGGGATGTGTGTGGGGGGATTGGTATGCAGCAGCAGCAGCAGGTCGGTTTAATGTAATGTTTATTGGTTTATCGAAAGAGTTCCTTCAGTATTACGTATTGGACATCTGTCCCACTTGATCCATGGCCTTCCCGCATCGGAAACTATTCCACCCAACCACCCATGAACCCTCCACACACCTGAATCTTTTTTTTAATATGCACATCTAAAGCGCAAAAAAATAAATAAATACACTCACTTAATTCACTCTTCCGTACCTAAAACACCACCATCAATACTTACAGGAAAATAACTCTCCCACCCAACCCCCCATTAAAAATAATATCTTTCAACAATTATTGTATACAATAAATAATGTTCTTCCGGTTTTACGTCACGGACTCCCTTTTCTACCAAGGGCTAGGACGGTTGCCTCCTTGCTAAGGACTTGTTTTGGCAGATGTAATCGCTACCCTGAATGCTTGCCCTTGCCAACCTCAGACCGTGACGGGGCGCGAACCCTCGACCTGACGCCTCAAAGTCGCGGACGCTACCGCTTGAGCCACGGTGACTACGTATACAATAAATAATAAAAATTATAATTAATATATCGGAGATTGAAATGCCTCTTCAGGGGCTCGTGTTATATATCTATCAGCATATATATATATATATATATATATATATATATATATATATATATATATATATATATATATATATATATATATATATATATATATATATATATATATATATATATATATATATATATATATATATATATATATATATATATATATATATATATATATATATATATATATATATACACACCTACAAACATACATACATATACAATGCATAAGCACACACACACACACACACACACACACACACACACCACACACACACACAAGAAGATAAAAACAAACAGCTAAATGACAACCTAAAGGAATTAGATGTTAGTTCACTGCTCTCTTCTGAGAGAGACGAGATTGCTGCTTGGAATGTTCAGATTAAGGAAAACATTGAACAGTTCAGAAAAGAGTTCCAGGAGCTGAATATGGAAAATGATGCCATGAAAACGTCCTTTGCTGATGCACTAAAGGGGAATGTGGCAGTAAAAGAGGCTGTAAAGGTGGTGGCACTGGAAAACATACAAACAGTTGACTATAAAGAGACAGTAATCGAAAAAATGAAAGACGTTGTGATGGAAAGGGCAAACCCACTCATCAGACAGGCACTTGATAAGGAGAAGACAGTGGTAATCTCAGGCATAAGTGAATCCCAGGAGCCAACATGACAGGGGAGACTTGAAGAAAATAAAGCTAACGTTGTAGACCTGATAAGAAAGCTTGGAGTAGTATGTGGTCCTGAGGATATTGTAAACATACACCAACTAGGTAAATATTCGAGGGAAGGAAAGCCGAGACCAACAAAAGTAACCTTTGAGAGAGGGGAGACATGTAGGGAAATATTGTTGAGAAAAAAAAGTCTAAAAGACCTTCAAGAATGCAAAGAAGTGTTCATTAGACGATACAGAACACAGGAAGAGATGGGAAAGATCAAAAACTTGTTGCAAGAGGCAAGAAGGTTAAATGATGAAAGAAATGAAGAAGAGAAGAAAAATTTTCGTTACAGAATACTTCCAGACAAAGGGGAGATAAAGAAGATAATGACAGAAGATCAGGGGATGGGGCCTCATTAAGATTGTTATACACAAAATGCTAATGGATTAGCTGGTAAGGCAGTAGAATTAAAAGATAGGATTCACAACAGTAAGGCAGATATAGTAGCAATTACAGAGACTAAGTTGAGTGAGGACATAAACAGTGTCACAGTTTTTCCTAAGGGCTTCAGAATACTAAGGGTCGAAAGATCTGAGAGGACTGGTGGAGGGATAGCACTGCTCATAAGTGAGAGGATTCAAGTTGAAGAAATAAACTTGGCTATAGAAAGTGAGTTCAGGGAATTTCTTGTTGCTCGCATAAATACTGGGTCAGAGAGCATTATAATAACTGTTGTATACAACCCACCAAGGAACCAAAATAGGCTTGAAATTTATGAGGAAAGTCATATAGGTACGATTGAAGTCATAAACTCAGTTGTTAACATGGCGCGGGAGAAAAAATGTAGGATTTTGATTATGGGAGACTTTAATCATAAAGAGATAGATTGGATAAATCTTGACCCACACAGTGGTGAGGACTCATTTGGGGCAAGATTCCTAGATTGCGTACAAGGGAATTTCCTACACCAACATGTAATGGAACCAACAAGAGCCAGGGGTGGGGATGAGCCATCACTACTTGATTTGGTGTTCACAGATAATGTGTTGGATATTGAAAATATTGAGTATGAACCACCAATTGGAAAGAGTGACCACTGTGTGTTGTTGATGGAGTATATCATAGAAGACATTCTTCCTGAGAGTAGAGGCACTGAGGACATGAGGAGGAACTATTCGAAAGAAGATTACATCAAAATAAATGAGCTTTTTGCAGTTATTGACTGGAGAACCTTATTTTACAACAAATCTGTACAAGAAATGTATGACATCTTTTGTGAGAAATATGGGAAGATAGTAGATTGCTGCATACCTGTCACCAAAGTAGGTGTAATTCATGCCAGAGAGAAATGGTTCGATAATGGGTGTAAAAGAGCTAAGGAGTGGAGAGACAAATGCTGGAAAAGGTATAGGAGGAGAAAAAACATAAATGCCTGGCAAACCTACAAAAGAGCAAGAAATGACTACCTAAGTAAAAGGAGAGAGGCAGAGAGAGATTATGAGAGGGACATCACCAGGAAGGCTAAAGAAAATCCCAAGCTTTTCCACAGCTTTATCAGAGGAAAACTGAAGGTAAAAGAACAGGTTTTAAGGCTAAAGAGAGCGGATAGAAGCATCACTGAGACGGACGAAGAGATCTGCAAAGAATTGAACAAGGAGTTTCAGTCAGTATTTACAGTAGAAAATACCCCACCCCCTCAGATTGCAGTGATAGAAGCTCAAGGGCCGGTATTAGAGAACATCAACCTTACAGCCACAGAGGTATGCAAAGCGCTGATGGATTTAGATGTTCATAAAGCTACAGGTCCTGATGACATATCCCCTCATGTGCTTAAAAAATGCGCAAACACAATATCAGTGGCACTAAGTATCATATTTAAGGAGTCACTGGAGTCGGGGGAGATTCCAAGATGCTGGAAACAAGCAAATGTGATACCTATCTTCAAAAAGGGAAGGAGGGATACGGCTCTGAACTATAGACCAGTTTCCTTGACCAGCATAGTTTGCAAACTTATGGAGAAACTACTAAGGAAACATATCTCTCTTCACTTGGAATCCTTCAACTTTTTGTCAGTGAGGCAACATGGCTTCAGAGAAGGAAGATCAACAGTAACAAACTTATTAGAATTTTATGATGAGGTAAGCCAAATCTTACAGGAAAGAGAGGGCTGGGCAGATTGCATATTCCTAGACTTCCAGAAAGCGTTTGACACTGTTCCACATGGGAGACTTATTAGGAAGCTGCAATCAATGGCTAGAATAGGTGGAAATGTCTTGGAATGGATAAAAACTTACTTAGAAGGAAGGGAACAGAGGGTTAGAGTAAGACACTCAGTGTCTGAATGGAGAAGAGTTAGTAGTGGAGTTCCACAGGGTTCAGTTTTAGGGCCACTTTTGTTCCTTGTATATGTAAATGACCTACCAGAGTCTGTAAATTCATTCATGAATATGTTTGCAGATGATGCAAAGATTGTGAAGAAAGTAAAAAACGAGAACAATGGTAGAGAACTTCAGGAGGATCTAAATAATCTGCATGAGTGGTCAGAAAAGTGGCTAATGAAATTCAATACCTCAAAATGTAAGGTAATGAGAATGGGTACAAGTGCAAGAAGGCCCAAGCTTGACTACTCGGTGGCTGGAGTACAACTTCAAGAGACAGAAAATGAGAGAGATCTAGGAGTAAACATACTGGCAGATTTGTCTCCAGAAATACATATAAATGGCGTAGTAAGGGCAGCATTTGCATTCTTATCAAATGTAAGGGTAGCCTTCAGGCACATGGACAAGGAAATGTTCAGAAATATTTATGTAACCTATGTGAGGCCAAAACCCGAATATGCAGCCCCCTTTTGGAATCCGCACTTGAAAAAGCACATAGCTAAGCTTGAAAAAGTTCAAAGACATGCCACGAAACTGGTGCCAGAAATACGCAATCTCGGTTATGATGAGAGGCTGAGGGAATTAGACTTGCCATCACTCGAAGCTAGAAGAGTAAGGGGGGATATGGTGACAGTCTTTAAATTCCTTCATGGTTATGATAGAGTGGATAGGGATCGATATTTCGATATGGCTGGCTCTAGAACTAGAGGTCATAGTTTGAAGCTTCGGAAGAAAACTTGTTTGCAGGATGTAAGGAAATACTTTTTCAGTGTAAGAGTAGTTGATAATTGGAATTCGCTAAGCGAGGAGGTAGTTAATGCTATCTCAATCCATAGTTTTAAGGACAGGTATGATAAATATCACTAAGTCTAAAAATGGAACCGATCAGGAGACGGGAAGATACGAGCTTTGGGCTCTTTCCCGTAAACACAATTAGGTAATCACAATTAGGTAATCACACACACACACACACACACACACACACACACACACACACACACACACACACACACACACACTGAAATCCTGCAGAGTATTGTGAGTACAAAAACTAATATTTGTTGTAAGACGAGACTGTTCATATTAAAGGAAAAAAATTGAGAACTTTTTCGTGAGGAAGAGAGAGAAGCTGCCGTCCAGTTTCTGCCTTGAGGGAAATCTAGAAGAGTTGCCAGACGTGGAGCCATCACACCACATTACCTAATTTTTTGTGTAAACTGGGGAAAGCTCTTAAGCCGTTTTACCTGATCCTGTGGTTCTATATATTGTTAAAATCAGTATCCTTCCCATTTATATTAACTAGTTAGTTAGTTTGATACACGAAAAAATTGAATAATAAAAGAAAAAAAAATTACCAAATACCCACCTGTCAACAGTACTGAGTTAAGTTGCCAAGTAGTACAGCAGTCCTATTTTCTTCATTTTTTTTTTTGCTTTTCTTTTAGCTTTCTCTTTTGCTATTTTGTTATTTTGTATATATATTGAGTTAAATGTAAAGTCTAAATCCCGTGATAACATATCTTGGTTAGCAAGTCAGTTTATCAGTTAGGAAGAATATATAACAGAAACAGGTGGGTGCCACCTCGAACACAAATTCGAATTTTCCTTCAGGTTTGACTTTTGTTTTTCTTTTTCTTTTTATACTTAAATTACCATGGTCAAGTTTTTAAGTTAAGATGTGTGTTACCAGAAAGGAGACAAACTGAGTCACTAAATAGCACTTATATGGAGATATAGAAATTCTGTGTGAAGGTAAATTAGAAGTTTTTCTCTTTTCTTTTTTTTTTCCTCTTTCTCGTCTTCTTTCTATATTCTGTGAGAGGGAGAACATAAAAATTAAGCCATCTCTGTCCCAAACCTCTCCCACCCATGGGTCGGGAGAAGGGGTAGTCATCAGAGGACTTAAACAGAGAATCAAGAAGTTAGAGGAAATGGTTACAAGCCTTGATGATAAAATTCGGAATATGGATGGAGAAATGAAAGAGAATGAAGCACTCAGAGAACAAATAAGATCTTTGGAGGAAGCAAATAAAGCACAAGGGCAGGAGAGAAAGGAACTAGAAAAAAGAATAAAGAAGCTGGAAGGGGAAAAGAGTCAACTAGAATCTAGAATTTCTAAACAAGAAGATAAAAACAAACAGCTAAATGACAACCTAAAGGAATTAGATGTTAGTTCACTGCTCTCTTCTGAGAGAGACGAGATTGCTGCTTGGAATGTTCAGATTAAGGAAAACATTGAACAGTTCAGAAAAGAGTTCCAGGAGCTGAATATGGAAAATGATGCCATGAAAACGTCCTTTGCTGATGCACTAAAGGGGAATGTGGCAGTAAAAGAGGCTGTAAAGGTGGTGGCACTGGAAAACATACAAACAGTTGACTATAAAGAGACAGTAATCGAAAAAATGAAAGACGTTGTGATGGAAAGGGCAAACCCACTCATCAGACAGGCACTTGATAAGGAGAAGACAGTGGTAATCTCAGGCATAAGTGAATCCCAGGAGCCAACATGACAGGGGAGACTTGAAGAAAATAAAGCTAACGTTGTAGACCTGATAAGAAAGCTTGGAGTAGTATGTGGTCCTGAGGATATTGTAAACATACACCAACTAGGTAAATATTCGAGGGAAGGAAAGCCGAGACCAACAAAAGTAGCCTTTGAGAGAGGGGAGACATGTAGGGAAATATTGTTGAGAAAAAAAAGTCTAAAAGACCTTCAAGAATGCAAAGAAGTGTTCATTAGACGATACAGAACACAGGAAGAGATGGGAAAGATCAAAAACTTGTTGCAAGAGGCAAGAAGGTTAAATGATGAAAGAAATGAAGAAGAGAAGAAAAATTTTTGTTACAGAATACTTCCAGACAAAGGGGAGATAAAGAAGATAATGACAGAAGATCAGGGGATGGGGCCTCATTAAGATTGTTATACACAAATGCTGATGGATTAGCTGGTAAGGCAGTAGAATTAAAAGATAGGATTCACAACAGTAAGGCAGATATAGTAGCAATTACAGAGACTAAGTTGAGTGAGGACATAAACAGTGTCACAGTTTTTCCTAAGGGCTTCAGAATACTAAGGGTCGAAAGATCTGAGAGGACTGGTGGAGGGATAGCACTGCTCATAAGTGAGAGGATTCAAGTTGAAGAAATAAACTTGGCTATAGAAAGTGAGTTCAGGGAATTTCTTGTTGCTCGCATAAATACTGGGTCAGAGAGCATTATAATAACTGTTGTATACAACCCACCAAGGAACCAAAATAGGCTTGAAATTTATGAGGAAAGTCATATAGGTACGATTGAAGTCATAAACTCAGTTGTTAACATGGCGCGGGAGAAAAAATGTAGGATTTTGATTATGGGAGACTTTAATCATAAAGAGATAGATTGGATAAATCTTGACCCACACAGTGGTGAGGACTCATTTGGGGCAAGATTCCTAGATTGCGTACAAGGGAATTTCCTACACCAACATGTAATGGAACCAACAAGAGCCAGGGGTGGGGATGAGCCATCACTACTTGATCTGGTGTTCACAGATAATGTGTTGGATATTGAAAATATTGAGTATGAACCACCAATTGGAAAGAGTGACCACTGTGTGTTGTTGATGGAGTATATCATTGAAGACATTCTTCCTGAGAGTAGAGGCACTGAGGACATGAGGAGGAACTATCCGAAAGGAGATTACATCAAAATGAATGAGCTTTTTGCAGTTATTGACTGGAGAACCTTATTTTACAACAAATCTGTACAAGAAATGTATGACATCTTTTGTGAGAAATATGGGAAGATAGTAGATTGCTGCATACCTGTCACCAAAGTAGGTGTAATTCATGCCAGAGAGAAATGGTTCGATAATGGGTGTAAAAGAGCTAAGGAGTGGAGAGACAAATGCTGGAAAAGGTATAGGAGGAGAAAAAACATAAATGCCTGGCAAACCTACAAAAGAGCAAGAAATGACTACCTAAGTAAAAGGAGAGAGGCAGAGAGAGATTATGAGAGGGACATCACCAGGAAGGCTAAAGAAAATCCCAAGCTTTTCCACAGCTTTATCAGAGGAAAACTGAAGGTAAAAGAACAGGTTTTAAGGCTAAAGAGAGCGGATGGAAGCATCACTGAGACGGACGAAGAGATCTGCAAAGAATTGAACAAGGAGTTTCAGTCAGTATTTACAGTAGAAAATACCCCACCCCCTCAGATTGCAGTGATAGAAGCTCAAGGGCCGGTATTAGAGAACATCAACCTTACAGCCACAGAGGTATGCAAAGCGCTGATGGATTTAGATGTTCATAAAGCTACAGGTCCTGATGACATATCCCCTCATGTGCTTAAAAAATGCGCAAACACAATATCAGTGGCACTAAGTATCATATTTAAGGAGTCACTGGAGTCGGGGGAGATTCCAAGATGCTGGAAACAAGCAAATGTGATACCTATCTTCAAAAAGGGAAGGAGGGATACGGCTCTGAACTATAGACCAGTTTCCTTGACCAGCATAGTTTGCAAACTTATGGAGAAACTACTAAGGAAACATATCTCTCTTCACTTGGAATCCTTCAACTTTTTGTCAGTGAGGCAACATGGCTTCAGAGAAGGAAGATCAACAGTAACAAACTTATTAGAATTTTATGATGAGGTAAGCCAAATCTTACAGGAAAGAGAGGGCTGGGCAGATTGCATATTCCTAGACTTCCAGAAAGCGTTTGGCACTGTTCCACATGGGAGACTTATTAGGAAGCTGCAATCAATGGCTAGAATAGGTGGAAATGTCTTGGAATGGATAAAAACTTACTTAGAAGGAAGGGAACAGAGGGTTAGAGTAAGACACTCAGTGTCTGAATGGAGAAGAGTTAGTAGTGGAGTTCCACAGGGTTCAGTTTTAGGGCCACTTTTGTTCCTTGTATATGTAAATGACCTACCAGAGTCTGTAAATTCATTCATGAATATGTTTGCAGATGATGCAAAGATTGTGAAGAAAGTAAAAAACGAGAACAATGGTAGAGAACTTCAGGAGGATCTAAATAATCTGTATGAGTGGTCAGAAAAGAGGCTAATGAAATTCAATACCTCAAAATGTAAGGTAATGAGAATGGGTACAAGTGCAAGAAGGCCCAAGCTTGACTACTCGGTGGCTGGAGTACAACTTCAAGAGACAGAAAATGAGAGAGATCTAGGAGTAAACATACTGGCAGATTTGTCTCCAGAAATACATATAAATGGCGTAGTAAGGGCAGCATATGCATTCTTATCAAATGTAAGGGTAGCCTTCAGGCACAT
>JAXCGZ010013930.1:5000-44856 GCA_037179515.1 Halocaridina rubra | reverse complement strand
AGCGAAATATCTTCAGAAAATTGGTAAAATAGATTTATGAAACGCTAAGCTTGAGTTTTAGAGTTGGTTTGGGTTTTTCGATCTAAATCTCTTGGTAATATATATAAAATATATTAAGATTCTAATTCCTTTTCCTTATATACTAGGAGATATAGAGGAGATACCCACTGCAGACGTAAATATACAATTATATTCAGAAAAGTTATACATAGATAACTTGCAAACAATACTTAGAAAAATCCTTTTGTTTATCTCCGAACTTTCGCCAATTATAACTCTTAAGTTGATTTTGAGACTTTATAATATTTTTATCCAAGGTAGTGAATAATCGAAATATGAATTCTCGTTTATTGCTTTTGTATATGCGAACTCTTCGTATTCACCGTAAAAGAATACTTAAGAATTCAAAGAAATCTTATGTATCATCTTGGTGCCAAAAATTCGAAACCTTCTTAATGTGTCATTTTGTGAACATTAAAGTTTCCATATTGTGTTTACCTCCTTAGAAGTGAAAATTCGCAACATCCATTTTATTTCTCCTGCAACATGGTGTAAATACTCTCAGAATTCTTTTTAAATGAAATTGTAGATCTCTCCAGCTAACATCTGCGAACAATATGCTTTAGAATTCGTTGATATTGGATAAGCTCCTTGTGGTGAATATTTGGAATATCTCTACTTATCATCTTACAAAAGTTTGTTATGAATATTACCAGAAAATGTGTTTACCTTCTTGGTGTTGAAAGTTCGAAACCTTCCCAATGACTGTCTTCAAATATAATGGATGTTTTCCATAAATATGGTATTATTTTTGTGAAGGCAACGGTATTTATTTTCGAAGCTGAATGCCCTGGCAATAGCCTCAATATTTGTGCTAACCTTTTCGATGGTGAAAACTAAAAGTCCCTCTTGTATTATCTCTGAATAATAATCTGAGATATCACAGAACATGTAGATTTAGGGATCCGGTGGCGCAGTGGTATGAGCACTCGACTCAGGAAATGACAGGCCCGTAATCGAACCCACCAAGAGGCATTAGACAAGGCATGCAGGATTAATTCCCCAGCTCTACCCTGTCTGTGTCCATCCCCATCTTGAGGATTGATAGCAACACATTAAATGGCAAACATACAGAATATGTGTCAATGCCTCTGATAGTGGTGAAGCTTCAAAGCCTCTCCAGTTATATCCTGAAGTTGCATCTAAGAATTCTCAGAATACATGTTGGTCTTCGTTCTGAAAAATACATATAACTTTATTTATGATTTGTGTACAGGAATTTGGACTCATGAATTCACTTTGATATTCTGTTGTTAAAATCCATTTTGGTAAAAAAAAAAAAAAAATTCCGTTCATTATCTCTGAATATTACTTTTGTTTATAAATTCCCAAGTTTATTATTATACCTTTTCAGAAATTTCTCAAAGGGAATTTTTAGAAATAGTGCTAAATCCACGTTCGTAAAATGTCGAATATTATCCAATTATCATCTTTGAATACTATTCAACTTGTGAATTCTCTATTTAGGGGTTTACCATCTCCACGATGAAATTCATTAGAAAGAAATTTCAGAAAAGACTATAATTTCCATAGTAGTGAAAACTCGAAAATTTTCCAAATTATTATCTTTTAACATTACGTTTGTTTGTGAATTCCCAGAGTTTGTGTTTATTCTTAAAGATGAAAATTTATCAGAGAGAATTAAAAAAATGAAAAGTGTTTTTCTCCGTTACATTAAAGAGGAGAAAAATTCTCCATATATCATTTATACATGATATGCGTGTTATGAATTCTCAAGATATGTTTTTCTTTTTCTTGAAGAGTGAAATATTTATTGGAGAGAATTAACCTGCGTATATCCTAAT
This sequence comes from Halocaridina rubra, assembly GCA_037179515.1. Taxonomy (NCBI): domain Eukaryota; kingdom Metazoa; phylum Arthropoda; class Malacostraca; order Decapoda; family Atyidae; genus Halocaridina; species Halocaridina rubra. Next base: position 42,991 of record JAXCGZ010013930.1, on the reverse strand, counting down.
CTCTATAGTTGTAAGATTTCGAAAATTCTCCATTTGTAGTTCCTGACCACTACTCTCTGGATTTAATTTCCAGAATATGTGTTTGTCTTCTGAGCACTACTAATTGTTATTCCTAGAGTATGTGTTTATCTCTCTTAACGTGAAAATTAGTGGGAGAATTTCCAGAAAAGTGCTGAATTCCAAGCGATAGAAATTCTGACATTCTCCGTATATCATCACTAATCACTACTTTTCATGTTCATTTCCAAAGTATATGGTTGTCTTAATTTAGGTGAAAATATATTGAGAATTCCGGCAAAACGCTATAATCCGCGTTGACAAAAATTCGAAAATTATTCATTTACCAAATCTGATCATTACAGTTTGTGAATTCCCAGAATTGAATATATATTGCAGGAAATTCCCCAAAAAATTTTCTTAACTCCATGGTGCTAATAATCCAAAAATTCTCCATATATCATCCTTAAACATTTTCTTTTTGTAAATTTGCAGAAAATGTGTTTATAAAATTAAAAGTTAACATTTATTTATTTAGAAAAAATACTTAGAAAAGTACTAAACTCCCAGGGAGTGAAATTTGAGAATTTTCCTTTTATCATCGCTAAGCATCACAGTTTGTTGTGAAATTCCAAAACTGGTTATTCATCATACAAACACACACAAAAAGTGATAAATTCCACGTATGCAAAACTTATAAAATTCCCAATTTATCACTAAAACACATTTACGTATTTGTTAAGGATAAATAAACTCCCAGTGTATGTGTTTATCGAAAATTCTCCACTTATCATCTCTAAACATGACTCTTGTTGTAAATTCCCAGAAAATGTGTGCATTTTCATGGTAAAAATTGCAAAGACTTGAGATTTATGAGAGGGATCCTATGTCTCTCGTCTTCATGACATCTTGGTGTTGGCTTGCATGAAAAATGGAGACTCAGGAAGGTTTGTTTTCACCTTCCACAAGTTTTTTTTTTCCTTTACACAACTTAATTCTTTTAACTTTTAGAATTTCTGTAAAATGAATATATGAATAAAATATGACTGTGTAATGTTCGTATGAATGCATAAATATGTACTCGTTTATTTGCATGTTTGTATATAGGGTATGTATTGGTATGTACGTGTACATTTTTACCATATTTATGCAAACTCGGTTTTTGGATTCCAGTGCACGCGGATTAATAAAATCCTTTCATGTGATTCATTCATGTAAAAATTGAACTTTTAATTTTTTATTTCGGTTTTTGTCTTTGTAGATAAACTATTTTATAGCAAACATTTTTATCTAGTATTTCTTAAATTTTGAGATAGTTCTATTACGTTTTTATTCATATATATGTTTGTATGTATATATGAATGTATGAATATGTATACAGTTTAGTTTTTTCACGTATCTTACGTTTGTATGTTGGCTTACTTCTTTTTGACTCTTCTCATCATATAATAATGATAATAATAGTAATAATAATAATAATGATAATAATAATATTAATAATAATAATAATAATAATAATAATAATAATAATAATAATAATAATAATAATAATAATAATAATAATAATAATAATATTAATAATAATAATAATAATAATAATAATAATAATAATAATAATAATAATAATAATAATAATAATAATAATGATAATAATAATAATAATAATAATGATAATAATAATAATAATAATAATAATAATAATAAATTATTATTATTATTATTATTATTATTATTATTATTATTATTATTATTATTATTATTATTATTTCTATTATTATTATTATTATTATTATTATTATTATTATTATTATTATTATTATTATTATTATTATTATTATTATTATTATTATTAACTCGTGCTCGAGGCCACAGCGGGCTGTGCAACTTCAAGGTAATGCAACGCATTTTACACACACTTTCCAAGATGGTATTTGACCGTGTTCCGGATCGCTTCATTGATGATAATTTGAAAACAAATACTGTGTACAAGCTTTTCGGTTTAAGTGGAAGGGAACTGAGGACATGACTTAGGTGTAATCACTGTCATGAAATGATTCCATCATTTGAGCGACATATTTTTTGTGTGGGTGTGCATGTGTGTGTGTGTGTGCGTGTACATTATTTAATATATTATGGCAATTGTAGTTTTATGAGGTAGGCTACGAATAACATGCTAGACGACGTAATGAGAAATCAGAAATTCTCTTGAATCAATAATAGTCCTATAAGCAAATATACAAACTTGAGATATTTACTTAGTCAACATTATATTGAATCTATAACTAATGCCCAACAGAGGATATAAATTTCATTACTCAGATACCTACAAATTGGACCAGTAAGGATATCCTGTCCCATGCATTTTAGCCAAGAACACAAATTCAGTGGATATGTGATTATGTACCACAGAAATTTCAAAATCGAAAATGGTGCTCACTCGAAACTATGAAAATTACAGTTGGACGAAAATGGCTTCTCAGATTTCACCAGTGAAGTTGCACCTCCAATTGGGTAGTAATTATTTAAGGCTTACAGCGAGAGCCAGAGCATTCATTTGACTTCCAGAAAGACAGGAAGACTTCAAGAGAGTTTGTCCATGGGACTTCTGCATCGCCTTCTTGTTTGATATTGCTAGTGGAGTGGAGGATGGTCGTGTTTAAGAGAGTTTAAAAGCTTATGGAGGGTTTACTTTTACATAATGTCTGTTTTGTAGTATATTATTATTATTATTATTATTATTATTATTATTATTATTATTATTATTATTATTATTATTATTATTATTATTATTATATTATTATTATTATTATTATTATTATTATTATTAGATCTCTCTCTCTCTCTCTCTCTCTCTCTCTCTCTCTCTCTCTCTCTCTCTCTCTCTCTCTCTCTCTCTCTCTCTCTCTCTCTCTCTCTCTCTCTCTCTCTCTCTCTCTCTCTCTCTCTCTCTCTCTCTCTCTCAACTGCCTACCCTCTTGATGATGCCCTTGTAATATATATATTTTTTTAATTTCTTTTTCTCCCTCTCCTGGCTTCATCATCCTCGTGTTTACTCTCATAATTTTTTGCTTAGTTGAGTATTCTTGTCATGGTCGACGTTGCATGAGGTTGGAGGCCAACCAAGGGGTTTTGTCCTTGGTTAATAAAAGTGATGGAGGTTTTGGTTCCCTTTTGATATTAAGATTTTGAATCTTATAAAGAAAAGTTATCCCTGGGTGTTCTCGGGTTATCCATATTCCCAAGGTAAGTCACCTTACTTAGCCTTAACCTAAGCCAAGCTAACTAACTTAGCCTAACCTAACCTAACAATTTACGGGGTAATTTAACTTTAATTTGGGTTCTTGAGATTACTCAACTTTACAGGATCCAAGATTTTCACAGATGAAAGTAGAAGCTGTTTCTGAAAACGAACCGTAACTTTGGTTCTGAAATTAAAGTTAAACGAAAAAAAACCTCTTGTTTATGTGTTCATTCCTTCTCTGACAGTTGTCAGAGAAGTTTCTTACTTCTATCAGACATTCATTGGTACAGCTTTGCAGCAGCAACTGCAGCAGTGGGATTTAAATTACAACTATTTTATCTTTTTTTTTTTTTTAAAGAATTCAGAACCTATGAAACAATTTGGCATTTATATACAAAGAAATACTGCAACAAGAAAAGCTTACTTACTACAATAGCAGTAATTGCAGTTAATATAGAAATAGTTATAAAGTAAAAGTAGCTGTAGCTGCTTCTTTTGCAGCAAGTATACCTTTTATACTTAGGAAAGATTTTGCATTTGCATACAAGACTAACATCTTTAACGAGGGATAAACAGAGCAGTAAGAGTTTATCAATAGCAGCAGCAGCATCGATTAAAGTAGTGTAGCTGCAACATAAACAAAAATAAACCGTTAGAATTTAGGAATGAATATTTATCATTTAAGCAAGCGTACATTACAAGTGTTAGACGTAATAGGTCCAAATGTTGCACCATCAAGAGCAATTATGGTAATGGATAAAAATAGGTCCATTTTAGCATTTGGAAGAAATAAATGAGAGCAACTCATCATCTCCAATAATAAAGCAGCAGCAACATTAGCCATCGTGAAAATGAATTGGATATAATTATTGCAACCTTGGCAGCGTGTTCGACGTCATAACTCAAAGAGTTTTGCTTACCAAAATTAACAGGGTATGAAGGAGGCCTTAATTATCTGCCAGGCCCAAGAGACCTCCCTTGCTACACTTGTATTCTGAGAGTGGATGTTTAGGTGACACTTATACTTCTTAACAGGAATAAGCGAATGTTCTTTTGGCTTGCCTTTCTTCAACATCTCTTATGTCGAGCTAGTTAAACTAATAAAGATGCACGATTACAGCTTTTTGGGAGCTTTGTAGGTATTCAGTACACCAGAGGAATCATGAGACAAGTACACATAGTCTTGCACAGAACATTTCATCAGGTTGTAACTTCTCTGACAGTTGCATTGATCAATCCCATATTGCCAGAGAAACGTGGTATTCACTTCAGATTTCATTCATAGACATGAATATTATATTTGGCATCATATCTTGGAGCTGTTTTTTTGTCACATCCTCTAAATGTTGATATCCCGAAATAGCTAAAATTGAAGTCGAGGTGGGAGAATGTTTACACCATTACGATAATAAATGTTCAACTGCTGAGAAACAACTTCCTTTCGAGCTCTGGTGCTCTTTTATATGTTGCATTATCTTGTCTTCCTTTTTGTATGCTTACACATTTATATGCCTATGAAAGTAGTTGGCCCGTATGTGCCAATATTGTATTTTTACAGTACACATATACATACACAGACAAATATACACGAACACGCGAACACAAATATCTGAGTCAAGAAATTTTAAACGCAAAATATATCCAGAATTTTAAGGAAATATATGGTTAGTGTTAATAAATAAAAAAACACCATAAGGCTTTTTCTCGTATGTGTGTGTGTGTGTGCGTGAGAGAGAGAGAGAGGGAGAGAGAGAGAGAGAGAGAGAGAGAGAGAGAGAGAGAGAGAGAGAGAGAGAGAGAGAGAGAGAGAGAGAGAGAGAGAGAGAGACTGAATATGAAACTCCCCCAGATTCAATATTCGACGTATGTCGAAGCAGATAGATTCCCAAGTGCAGAGGGAGAAGGATGACGTCCAAGTTTCATTTGCAAAAGCAATTTGTGAGCAAACTCGTGTTGCTTGCTCTCTCTCTCTCTCCCCTTTGCAAAGTTTACCCTCGACGTACACACCAAGGGCTCTTTGCACGTTAAGGTAGCTCTTCAAACACTGCCCATGTGAATGTGTTTGCGCTTTAAATGAAGCGCGTGATTAGTTGATGAGAGGTGAAACATATGGTGCAGAAAGCATCCATTAACTGTCCCCGGCTTGATCAAACACGCCTTTTTTTTTCTTTTTAAATTTGTTGTTGTTGTTACACTGGTTGGCTCTGCTTATTTGCTACTTTACCTGTAGAAATATACCGAGTATATTGTATTTATTTATAGTTGGTTTCCACTCGTTTTCCAAGTACTGAGTCTGAAGTGTTTCAGCTCTAGAATTGGAGTGAATATATATCCTGTACTTATACCTAGTATGTTTGACCAATTGCCTTGTCGACTGTACTGAGCCTAAAGTGACTCAACTGTTGAAACAAGACAGAATATATTTCTTTTATATATAGGAAGAATTTTCCATTTATATGCAGCTAGTCTGTTGTGCTACTTGTCCTGCTTATTGTACTCAGTCCGGAATGAGAATTTATATTCAAGACGTGAAGCAGAATTTATAGTCTATTGTATAAATGACAGAGATGTTTGTTATCCTTTTGTTTCTGTTTGTTTCATATTACTTTTTTTGCACTTACCTTTTTAGATTATCTTTTATTTTTGTCCCATGTGAATTTCTAAGCAGCATAAAACTTTCTGCCTGAGAATACTTTGCTGAAGATATGTATTGCATACTTATAAGGAACATCCTAAAATATTCAGCTCAGATACATACACACACATGCACACACACGCACTCACGTACAAACACACAAACATTCTTTGCCATGGGCAAGTTTCCCATAACTGGGTTTCCTACTCTCACTAACTCCTTGGAGACATAGCTTTCACACACACAAGCACTCACACACAAACGCACGCATATACGCACTGGAAATATAAACTGGAAAAAAACATTGTTTCATTCCCTAGTGAAAATTTTATTAATTTTCTTTATCATAAGATCACATTCTCCTTATTTGTTTTAGCACTATAAGAGTCTTTCCCTCCTCTCATTTATTTTTCTCATTTTTGCTCCTCTCTCTCTCTCTCTCTCTCTCTCTCTCTCTCTCTCTCTCTCTCTCTCTCTCTCTCTCTCTCTCTCTCTCTCTCTCTCTCTCTCTCTCTCTCTCTCTCTCTCTCTCTCTCTCTCTCTCTCTCTCAGCGTATCCATTCAAAGGAAGCTCTGATAAGGCTCTCTAAAACTTGACGTAAGTGTCGGAAGTAACCCTTGAAGGGAGACTTCAATGGGAGGAGGAGTATCAGAGGCAGCATAAAATGTTAGAAATGAAAATGCAATTTCTAGAAACTTTATCTCAAAAGAGAGTGGAATATGTAGAAGGACGAAATTCACAAAACCTTGCAAGACACTGAACGATAAGATAAACAAGATGGGGTCAATAGGATGTTTTGGTTGAAAAGAATTAAAAAGAAAAACCTATATGCATGTATATACAGTGGATGCAAACCCCCTTTTAAAGGGGATGGCCGAGCCAAAACACACATTCGCCAGAAACTAATATTCCTCGATCACTACTCTTTGCTCCTTTGAAATTAAGGGCTGCCACAACTCCCTCATCACACTGCTTGGGTTATCCACAGGGAAAGTGTAAGTGGGTAGGAATTTTTTGACTCGGGGCGCGACAACCGCAGCTAGAAAAATAAATGGATTAGAGAATATTTTCAGTGTACCGTATGTTTATTTGTTAGTCACCATCTCTGTGAAAACATAGGTATTATAAATTAATAATTACGTATTGCTATCATTATTCAAGCCGTGGTAAGGCTCTAGAACCTTGGTCTCAAGTGTATTATTATTATTATTATTATTATTATTATTATTATTATTATTATTATTATTATTATTATTATTATTATTATTATTATTATTATTATTATTATATATTATTATTATTATTATTATTATTATTATTATTATTATTATTATTATTATTATTATTATTATTATTATTATTATTATTATTATTATTATTATTATTATTATTATAATTTTTGCCCTAATCTAATGAAACCTTCTGCTTAAAATAAAAGTCCCCTATTTTATTTTTGTATTAGTAGAAAATTAAACTTAATGAAATTTTGCACAAGTGTTATCTTGGCTTTATGTCTCTTATCATTACATATTATTTTATTTCATTTCCATTATTGCATTCCGTTGTTCTCCAAACGTCTTCATGTCATATTTTTGTTTTTATTTTAGTTAAATGTCCACTCAACCAACCGCTGTTCGTATTTTTAAACATATTGAATGGGGAACTTTCCCTGTATTAGTCTTTTTAGCTCCGGTTTTACGTCACGGACTCCTTTTTCTACCAAGGGCTAGGACGGTTGCCTGTATTAGTCTCATAGTTTTACTCTCCATCATTTCTTACTCGGTGTTTCTAGAGCATTTGAGGTTTTATTCGAATTTCTCGCATTTACCCTTCAGCCAGTTAAATAAGACCAGATATTTAAGAATAAAACACAGCTCGTTAACCCATCCTTGGTAGACACTGGAGGCGATTCTGTTTCATCTCTCACCCACACACGAAGCTGAAAAAAGAACCTTTTGCTACTGGCACTGCAGTTCTATCTATATAGACTTATTTCTTCACAAGGAACGTTATTGGTTTTTCTTAATGGGATTTCTGTTTCGATTAGGATGGTTAGCTATGCTGACTCCACGTACATAAAATCGTCATGAGTTAAGATATAGTTTGCTATGCCAGTGAGAATCCATGGGAACGTTTAGTTACAGTAGCCTAATACGGTGGTTTCTTATTTTTTATGAGTGTGACACCGGGACGAAAAAAAAAAATGCCCTCATCGGACCTGGGCACCAAGAAAAAGTATCAGTTTAGGAACAAAGCAGAAATAAGATAACTGTAAAAACTAAAAATACAGGCTGAAGGATTAGTCATGGTAATGAAGACTTAATAATGATTAGAAAGAAAGCATAGAGAAACACAGACAGGGAGTGTTATGACTTTTCAAATGTGAAGGGGTAATAAGAGATGTCTAACGTATTCGCCAAAGTATTCTGTGTAGATGTAGACATAGGAAAGGAACCGTAACTGAAGGAAGACTTATCATTGAGCTGCTCTGGTCAGTCCTATATACGGTTATGCTCTGAAAAGGCTACACTAAGCTCCATAAAAAGAAACTTGGAAGCTGCTGATGCAGTGTATTGTATATATATATATATATATATATATATATATATATATATATATAATATATATATATATATATATATATATATATATGTTCATTGCTAAAAAATTCCTCTTCCCTCAAGTGTTTTTATGTCCTTCAACCACGAAAATTTGTTTCTGTGTAGAGCTGTTCTAAGGACTAGACCTTAAATCGAGATAGAAATGTTTGGTAAAGTGCAACACCGTCAGACAATAACAATGGGCTGATGTGCGATGTAGAACGCTTGTTTAATAAACTGTATTGATAGAATGAGTGAAGGGTAAAATATGTAATATTTGGCAAGGTGCAAAACTATCTAACGTTGACAGTAATCGACTGTGAGACTGCATAATTCATTAATACATTAAAGAATGGTATAGCTCTAGGATGAAAGTGTGCTTAAAATACAGAAAGACAAGGCGCTCAGTCATTTCATCTAGGTTCTGTACTTTGGAGATTACAAATCTAAAGTTTAGAATGTACTATTTATTTTTTTACAGTCTCTCTATTCCACTTTCACAGGTGTTAGAGTTGAACTCCAATTCTCCAAGAATGAGATCGAACTCACCAAGTCCAAGCTCAAGAAACTGGAGGAAGATTTGGACAATGCCAGACAGAAGAACATTGCACTCCAAAACCAGATCACAGCAAATACGAGTAAGTCTAGAAGAACAATATAAAAAGAACATTTGATTAAGAGGTTTTAAGTTTAGAAGAGTGTTGCTGAATCGTCAGTTTTTAGTCAAGTGGCTTAATGATGTGTCTTCATTTGTATGGTTTATTATTATTATTATTATTATTATTATTATTATTATTATTATTATTATTATCATTATCATTGATTATTATTATTATTATTATTATTATTATTATTATTATTATTATTATTATTATTATTATTATTATTATTATTATTATTATTATTCCTCCTTATATTTATCCTTTTTAGTTTTACACTAATAGTGGCCATTTTGTATTGATGTTAGTGTAATTTCCTGGTATTTTTTTCAATGTTCACTAATTTTAGCTATCATGCTCTTCAACTATATATGAACTATTTTTGCTGTAGTGTCACAATTTATGTTTATTTTGTTCCTGCAGACTGTGACAGAACCGAAGAACTGGAGAGCAAGATCTCGACACTGGAGGATCGACTCAAGATCTCCCAGGCTGAGAAAGAGAAACTCACCAAGACAATTGAAGAGACCGAAAACGAGAGAGATGAAGAGATTAAAATTATCCAGGATGTGAGTTCTCGATGAGAGAAGTGGCCATTGTTGGATCTTTGATTTATACGCCACTACATTAGAAAAAAAAGCTAGAAATTTCTTGCAGGGAACATTCAAGATATGACTTGTAGCTAAGAGTTACAGAGTTCCATTCTGTAAATTTATTCAAACAGATCCTCTCCACCAGAGCCATTTGGGAATCATATGGAGTGGGTGGTGGTGTCCTTAGTGTGATAAATTGTCATCTCAACAGATTTAGTGGAAACCTTATTAACTTTATGGAATCAGAGAAGGAATAATAACTTCACGAGCTCTAACTTCCATATAGATGAAACTTCACTGTCCCCTGTTAACATATTAATACCATAATTTCACTGGAGCTTTTATGTACTTTAGTACTTTGCTGCGTCAATTTCTTCGTTGGATGTTCTTGAAAATATACCAGGGATTATTATTTTAATAAAACTGAACTGTAGAATTCCAATTTTGTCTCTGTCTTGACCTCAGTAGATATATTCACTTGTTGGATTTGCCTCCCATGTTCTTTCTGTATTGACTGAGGCAGAGACTTCTATTCAGCTTCATGTTGGTTTTGAGGATCTAGTGAAAACTTTCATACTGACCTGTGCAAAGGAATTTTTCTATGTTGACTTTACCGTCTAATTAAATTTAGTCTCTAATATATTTATTGGTGTTAAAAAAATGAACTGGAATAATGAGGACCATGATAATATGCCGTCTTTAGATTGGATTGCCTTTTTAGCCTATTGACTGATACTGAAGTTCTTTTTTTTTATTATTATTCATAGCATATGTCGCACTTAAATAATCAAGTAGATTAGGTTGGAAATATTATTTGAACGGAGATTAGACTTTCTTTTAAAGTTATGAAAATTAACTTCTCTTGCTCTTGCATAAACAATACATCATATATATTTTGCTTCAAACACAATTTATTCATACTCTGGACATTTCTGCATATTTTAGAAATTAGCTTGTATATTATTGTCAGTATTATTATACTTTATATGAGAGTGCAAGAAATTATTGTATATCAATATTTTTCTGCTGGACATAATTATTAAAAAGATTTTTATGTTGCTTAATAATGTTACATCAAAGTTCGTTTACATATTGCCAGTAAGTTAGCTTGAGTATTTTTAATAATACCATTTTTTTTTATTATTCCCTTGCAAAGGCTCTAGAAGAAGCAGCCCAAGAGAGGGAGGAATTGATCGCCACTTTTGAAAAGGAATTCCAGAATATAAATACCATGAACAGCAATCGAGAACAACAACTGATGGAAGACTTCGAATGGAAACTGAGGGAAATTGAAAAAGAGCATAAAAAGAAGATGGAAGAGAAGGATAGAATGGCCGAGGTAAGGAGATGAAGAATCTCGTTGGGTGATGATATTTCTATACACATTTTTGTATTTTGAAAGGATGAATAGAAGAGAATGAGTGAGGAAATTGGTGTAAGTTTAAAGAGCAGTTAGGCTATTAGTCGAGTGAGTTTCTCATAAACTTAGGTAAATGCTGAAGTGTTATCTCTTACTTTGGACCTTGTTTTAAGTGTCAGTAACATCGATATTGGGAATTTGTTCATCTAAGTGTTCAGAAAAAGGCATGAAAGACACGCCACTTATTATTATTCGTGCTTTCTTTCGTATGAGTTTGACGTTTTATCAGGGTTGTCTACATATGATGATACTAGACACCGTTTTAAAACAGATTTAAACACACACACATACACACACACGCACAGACCCTCGCACACATTGACTTTTCCCCAAAGTAACTGCATGTTGTAGATGTGCAAATAGGCCATATTGTGTAAAGATTGAAATAAAAACGTTATGGGCCCTTATCAGGAAAGGCTAAACGAAGTGCGCAACCTGGTGGAAACAGAATTAGCTGAATCTATAACTAAAGTGGCTGAGGACAGACGCGTAGCAGATGAACAACTGCAGGAGGTAAGTGAGAATGGAAATGCAGTAGTTTTCAAAGAGCTTTCTGTTGTCACTGAAACAATATACAACACTTTAATTCAAAATAATTAGGAAAGGGCTTTACATACATCTGAGATTTTACAGGAGCGTTTAACGGTATAATTTGTGATCTAAAATTGTCAAAGCCCTATAGGACATAATTGTACTTCAGTGACAATAGAAACATTAGGCTGATTTCAAGTGGAAAGGAAATTGACTGTCTTAGGCATATTAGTTATTTAGGGTGAAGAAGTATCGCACTTGAATTTAGGATAGAAAACTTAGTATCCCAGCACTATGCAGGATGAGATTTTGCATAACATTGAAGAACTAGAGGAACGACCATTTCTATTTAATGCCGCCATTGTCCTATCCACTATCCTTAGTCATTTTCTAGAGAGTAGTGTACATATTTTTGTTTTGGCATGACTACATCTATGAAATGCTCATCCCAAGATATAAGATAGTAATAATTTTAGATTAGCGCTTTTTTAATTTTTAGCTGTAATGAGACAATGTTATTCGGCTATCCAGAGACATTTCTGAAAGTCAGTATTGTATGATATGACTTAAAATACCAAAAGAATTATTGGAAATCATCGGCATTATTTTCCTTGAAATCAGTCTCCTGAATGTAATTGTTTTCGCTTTGTGCTTAGCTTTTAATATTCTTTAGGAATGTATTCTGTTATGGCATGGAGTTGCATTTAAATATATAATATCCTGATTCACTTAAATAACATAAACTATTGACGACCTACTATTATTCACTTATTATTCACTTTTAATTGTAATTTGCGCTCTATATCTATATATTTACTTCATTTCTCTCTCTCTTGCCTCTCGATTTTTTTCTGACGACTTTCAAGCCTCTAATATTCTCTAATATTGGTGAGCTTCTGTACCATGAATAACTAATTCAAAATAAACTTCATACTTTTTATCTTCGACTTTCAGTTAGTTTATAACTGTAGAGAGTAATAATTTTAGCGTATTTAGAATAGACTAATGATAAATAATGTATGTAATCATATTAACTGAGAAGTTTTTCGGAATCATTATTAAACTTCATGGGAAAAATTTTCCATTAAAGTTTTTTTTTTCTTTTAATGATCATTATATTAGAGAATTAGTTTCGAAGGCAAGTTTAATCTGCACTTAAGGTTTTCCAGTACATTTTGGCGACTGTAATGCTCAATGTTTCGTAATTAAAACTTAATAAATGCATTTTTTATAACTTAGAATTTCATTTGTCATTTATTAAGTCGGTAACTTTAGCTTTCAGTCGTAATGTTCAAAACTTTACTGTTGTGTAAACTTTTATATTATTTTTATTGTTGAAAATCTTTTTTGTAAATATTTTTAGAAATAATATTTGGTAGTTTTCTTGTTATATGTATATCATACTTTTTTCCTATTGTGTTCCAGTACCCTAATTTTAAGTTATGCATATGGTTGGGTCATTGGAAGTGGTTTTTGGAATTTAAACGCTTGATATCCTGGTTAATTTGGAATATATAGAAATATAATTTATTTTTAAGTCACAATGTATTATTGTTATCAATATATAATTGTGGTTTTTAAGGATCCTTATTAGAATTTCGGGGTACAATAGATCTTTACATCACTTTTGAGAGGACAAAATATATACCAGAGTATTTTTCTTATTTTCCGAATTATTGTTGAAAGAACTTTCTTTGACAGAATAATTGCCGTGTTCCCCACTGTGCTACAAAAACATATAGATTAATACCGAAGTGTTAAGCTCTTTCTTTGGACCTTCTTTTAAGTGTTAGTAAGAGCGATTTTGGGAATGCGTTTAACGAAATTTAGTAAGCTGCTTAATTGTGATTTCATTGATCATATTCCAGTGACCCAATGCATTATAAACAGAAAACCACTCACAGATACAAAACTTTGTGAGGCTGGGCTGAATACATTATACATATTCCATTATCGATATGGTGAAAATCATATCCCTCGAATATTCAGTCTGAATTTGTGTGGCTACGTGTATCTACATAATTGTCATAGCATGTGACCTTGCTTGACCCCCATATTCCCCTTTTTTCTGGAGGTGGGTCACCTGAAGAGTTACGAAGCGGAGGCCATTCAGCTCCGAGGCGTGACCCATGAGCTCCAGAAGGCTCTTAGGGCCTCGGCCCGTGAGATGGAGCGTCTCAGGGTGAGAGAGAAGATTCTCGAGGAGGAAGTACGAGGTCTCAAGAAACCTCAGACTCTTACTAGACAGGTGAGAATACTCGAAGTAGCTCATGTGTAAGGGAATGGGACCTTAGCCAGAGTGATTACAGTGTGAGATATAATTTTAGTATTTGGAGTACTCTAGATACTAGCACCACTAGTCAGCTTCCTTTGTATCTCACTTTGTATCCATAAAGGTATCTTTAGATGTCCTCAATTATTTTATTTTCACTCATGATCATGAAATCACGGCCATGCCTTGACATACGAGTAAGTGTTTAGTCAATTTCAAATTTGTAGTATTAATGAATGGTAACTTTTGGAAGTATTGAGTAGAATTATTTAGTTTCGTAGAACCTGACGAATTTTGAAACTGAATCTTCATCTGTCAAAAATACTAACTTTACCTCTCCAGTGTACAGAAATATATTATTCTTCATAAATCTATGGCTTATTTACAAGTATATAGAATATTAATTGCAACAGTTGTATTGGTGGAACAGTTTTGTTTTATGATTTAGTATTAGAATACGATATTGTGTAGTTACTTAAACTTTGAGGTTATTTTTAAGTACATAAGTAAATTAAAGCTAGGGCACATATATTACTTTGGGTATGAAGTCACAGCTGGGATGCTGTTTAATAAATCCTCTGGAAGAAGGTGAGTTTATCTCAGAACGAACGCCTAAAATGTTGAAAAATGAATCCAAAAATATAAAGACTACAATACATATAGAAAAGAAATAATTTTCATAAGTTCGTAGCTGGACAGTGGCAAACTCAATTAAAAATCCTGTGTTTTTACTTGAATTTTGTTTTGTAAGTTTGGTGTGCTATTTTTTCCTTGAGTTGTAGCCTGGTTATAAAATGGATATGCAGACAGAATTGCTTTCGAGGTAAGGATAATTATACCTAGTTTTTATTTTTAGCCATTATTCCCCAATTTAGACCAATATTGCACTTTTGTCAACATCCTCATATTTGTGTTGGTTACTTCTTATGAAGACAACTTCAGATTATAGAGCTAATATCAACGAGCTCCGTTATTTTTTTTTTTTTTTACCAGCAGATGAAGTGACTCTGGCATTCCACTTGACTAGTAGTGGTGCCACTGCTTCGATATTTGATTAGCTGTCGGATTGACAGAGTTTACATAATTTTAGTTTTCCTCTAAATATGCACATTTAGTATTATACCAAAGTTAATGTATGTGATCTTCGTCACTACTCTCTTGGCCAATAAAATTTCTATGCAGTGGCGCCTCTAGTGTTTGGGTGGGGCGTCAGTAGCATCACTTCGTCTGTTGGTAGCGGAGAGTCGAATATCGTATGTATTAGCTCTGGATTAATATTGGAAGGAAGGATTACAATGTTTTACCCTGACTTATAACATCATTGTCAAGTAAAAATATTAGATTGCGTTGTTATAAATAAATCATTCTATATATATTGACATCACATATGATTCCATTACATACACCTCCCAATACAGACATCAACACTTTGACATTAACACATTCCGTTCATGGATAGAATATGTACCCAGAATGAATGAATTCATTGGGGCGTGCGCGTTACTCTGTCTAGTGAATATGAGAGATATTTGATTATTGTCTTCACATATTCGGAAAGGCTCCCAACTACCTATCCCGAGTAGTGCTAGATGTTACTAGAACGATGCAACTATTATTGCTATTATAGTAAGTTAGGATTCGTTTTGTAACTTTTATTTTATATAAAACTTCTGAATATATTTTAATATTTCTTTATCATTGGTAAAATTTAAAATACATATTGACAGCATGGAAAAAGTTCAGAATACTAAATTTTTTGTTGTGTTGTAGTCTGTAAGCTCTCTCTCTCTCTCTCTCTCTCTCTCTCTCTCTCTCTCTCTCTCTCTCTCTCTCTCTCTCTCTCTCTCTCTCTCTCTCTCTCTCTCTCTCTCTCTCTCTCTCTCTCTCTCTCTCTCTCTCCAAATTTAGGTTTTACATTAAATTGCATTGCAAAGCTGCTACATCACACCTTTGCATGAAATTCAGTTTATTTCACGCTCTCTTATACTGTCATGACTCTTTGATATACAATAAAATTCCAAAGGCACTAAAGCATTTACATTTCTATTTTACAAACAAAGTAAATGCATACAAACGTATCGTTCCACTCTAGTAAAATGTTTATTCATTAATGCCAAAATGCTCTCCATTGCTTAAAATACAACTACCCACTCCTCCAAACTGCAAATAGGATGAGTAGAAAACAAGTTAGGTATTGTTTGTTTTCATTCAAGTTAATGTACTCTTTCTTTTCATTGCTTAAAATGCAACAGCTCACTCCTCCAGAACACAAATATGGTTTATGAAAGCAAATGACTGTGTAATAGGTAGTGTTTGCTCTCAGGTAGGCTAATGTACTCTTTCCGGTTCTGAACGCATTCTCTGATATACACCACAAATAGCTAATGCCTGTTTTTCAAGGGAACAATGGAGTTGCTAAACGCCTCCACGTGCTTATTATTATTATTATTATTATTATCATTATTATTATTATTATTGTTATTATTATTATTATTATTATTGTTATTGTTATTATTATTATTATTATTATTTTTATTATTATTATTATTATTATTATTATTATTATTATTATTATTATTATTATTATTATTATTATTATTAAAATTAATAATAATAATAATAATAATAATAATAATAATAATAATAATAATAATAATAATAATAATAATAATAATAATAATAATAATAATAATAATAATAATAATAATATTATTAATATTATTATTATTATTATTATTATTATTATTATTATTATTATTATTATTATTATTATTATTATTATTATTATTATTATTATTATTATTATTATTATTATTATTATTATTATTATTATTATTATTATTATTATTATTATTTTTATTATTATTATTGTTGTTGTTGTTGCTATTGTTTGATTTAGATTTTGGATTCAATTTCTGGAAGCTGGCGCGGTGTTTTCGTGTATCTTTTTAAGTATAGGTTTTGCTGTTTGAATGTGAGTGATTGTCAGATTACTGAGAGTGTGTTTAACTAGTTTTTAAGGTCAAATAATTATTATTCTTGCATGCTCAAATATATATATATATATATATATATATATATATATATATATATATATATATATATATATATATATAGTGTGTGTGTGTGTGTGTGTGTGTGTATGTGTGTGTGTGTGTGTGTGTGTGTGTGTGTGTGTGTGTGTGTGTGTGTGTGTGTGTGTGTGTGTGTGTGTGTGTGTGTGTGTGTGTGTGTGTGTGTGTGTGTGTGGCACACTTGGCTCGAGATATATCCCTTGTAGTCGCTACCTACCAATTCAAGAAACACGAAGCCTGAATACATTTGGGGTTAAAAGAGTTTAATTGTTTTCTCTACTCTTGATGCACTTTGAAATTAAGTGTTTATTTCCATTATTTTGATTTACTGGTATGAAGCCCATATTGAGTAAAGCCAAAAATAGGCTTCATCTCTATTCATTATGAATTTTCGACATTTGTTTTGGAGAAAATAATTAGTCCTAAAGTGTAAAAAGACGAAAGTTTTTGGATAATCATTAAATTCTCATGTGCGTGGGTGGACAAAGAATGTCTTTGTGTTCCCCTGCGTATCGTAAAAGTCGACTGCATATGACGAATCGAGGGGACTCGGACCCCTCTTGTGTGTTTCCCTCCAGCAAAGGGTGTTTTTTTTTTATTTAGACCCCCTTATAAAGGGGATTATGGCTTCTCATATAGATTGATATTTCTACAAAGGCTCAAATTAAGAAATCATCATTTGGTTCCAGCTGTCAAATACATATCCATATTGAAGATTTCACACACGTCTGGACTATTGGGAGCAACGAGATTGCATTCCCTTGACAGTTCTTTGTAAAGTAAGAAGTTGTTTGATAGCTTGGCACTGGAAAGAGCCAGCTCGTTTTGAGTGCCCTCGCACAACGATCAAAGCTGTAAGCAAGATCTTGGGTCCCTTCGCGTGTGAGGGGGGACGAGTAAATTAGATCCTTGTGAATTTGGGAAAAGGACATATCAAAATGCAGACAGATCTTGAGAGGTCATATTCAAAATTTGCTTTCAGCTTATGGCTGTAGTGACCTGCAAGTCGTTTCTAACATTTGTTGATAAGATTTTACTTTTACAAACATGGCCGGTTGTGATGGTTTTCTCTCCAGTAGAGTGTAAATGTAATGAAACGAAGAGGTCAAGGAATCAATCAAGTATAAAGGTCACAAGCTAGCATATAGCATAGGATATGAACTTAATGATGTTTATTATCCTTATGTAGATAGCATGTGAATTTAATAGATAGTAACGCCATGTACATATATATATATATATATATATATATATATATATATATATATATATATATATATATATATGATCGATCGATCGATCGATCGATCGATCGATCGATCGATAGATAGATAGATAGATAGATAGATAGATAGATAGATAGATAGATAGATAGATAGAGAGAGAGAGAGAGAGAGAGAGAGAGAGAGAGAGAGAGAGAGAGAGAGAGAGAGAGAGAGAGAGAGAGTAGAGAGATAGAGAGATAGAGAGATAGAGAGAGAGAGAGAGAGAGAGAGAGAGAGAGAGAGAGAGAGAGAGTAGAGAGATAGAGAGATAGATAGATAGATAGATAGATAGATAGATAGATAGATAGATAGATAGATGAATGGATGGATAGTTAGCTAGCTAGCTAGATAGATAGATAGATAAGACAGACAGATAGATAGACAGACAGACATATAGATAAATAGATAGATAAATAGATAGATAGATAAATAAATAGATAGATAGATAGGTAGATAGATAGATAGATAGAAAGATAAAAAGAGAGAGAGAGAGAGAGAGAGAGAGAGAGAGAGAGAGAGAGAGAGAGAGAGAGAGAGAGAGAGAGAGAGAGAGAGAGAGAGAGAGAATTTTTCCTTTACCACTACGGTATGTTCAACAAATTCGTATCACCCGCATATGTCAGTTGTATTGAACAGTGTTTTTTCTCTTCTCTAGAACACCATCCACCGTCAGAGAAGGCACGCAGATGACACCGAAGCAGAATTCCGACAGAAGCAAGAGAAATTTAAGAGCGAGCTGAATGCTGAGGTTTGAATTCTTAATTAGTTTCTCTTCTCTGTGTGCATGAGGGGTTTATTCTTATGTTTTTCCTTTGCTTGTAGGGTAAAACCTCTAAATACCCTCTATGACAAAACTACACCTGGAAAAAACCTTTAGTGTAAGTTTAGGATCTAGTCAAGATGAGCAATCCCCAGAGCCCTATATAAGGTTAAATAACCCCATATATTAATATTCTGTCCTTTCCCCTCTTGGTAAATCTGACCACTCTATGATCTCATTCCCGTCCATTTTCGCTCCCCCTCCACCAATCCCTCCTACTAAGTGCCGCCTTTGGCACTTTGAGCGTAGCCAACATGATAATTTGTGTAACTTTCTCTTTGACTTTCCTTGGGATGACTACTGCTTTCAGTCCAGCAACCCTGATCACGTAACTCTAAAAGTTGCCAAGATCATGACCGTGGGAATGGAGGCATACATCCCCTCTTCTACAAAAACTTTCTCTTTCCCTAAACCTTGGTTTGACCGTGCCAGCTCCATGGCTATCCAGGCCAGGACTCGGGCACACCGATATTGCCAAGCCTCTCCTTCTAATTTAACTCGCTCTGCTTTTATCGTAGCTAGGTATCGCTGTATTGCTCACATTCGATGGTTTAAGGCTTCCTTTATAAGTAGGAAAGTTGATGACCTTAACTCCTCTCCCACTGACAAATGCTTCTGGTCCTTAGCCAAAAACCTCTCCAAAAACTTCTGTAACTCAAGCTTTCCCCCTCTCATTCGTTCTGATGGTTCTATAGCTTGCTTTCTCACTGACAAGCCACTCTCTTTGGCTCTTATTTTTCTGCCAACTCTTTTATAAACAATTCCAGCGCACCTGTTCCTCAATCTTTACCCCTCTCTATCCCTATGCCCTCCCTTATCCTTTCTGCACGCAAAGCTCATAAGGTTCTTTGCTCGCCAAAGACGAACAAGGCATCTAGCTCCGATGGTATCCCTGCAAGGTTCCTTAAGGAGTTTGCAGATGAACTGGCTCCCATGCTTTGCCGTCTTTTTTACCTAGTTCTGTCAACCAGTATCTATCCTTCATCTTGGAAGCATGGTCTAGATCAACCTGTTCCTAAGAAGGGTGACCGCTCTATTCCTTCAAACTACCGACCTATTGCCCTAACCTCCTCTATTGCTAAAGTTTTCGAAACTTTGCTCAATGCTCACTTCTTGAAATGCCTGACTCTAACTCACTTATTTCCGATCACCAGTACGGCTTCCACAAGGCAAGATCCACTGGTGATCTCCTGTTCTATCTTACTCATGTATGGTCTTCTTCTCTGAGGAACTATGGGGAATTCTTTGTCGTCGCCCTTGATATCTCTAAGGCTTTGACAGAGTCTGGCACAAGGCTCTGTTGGCCAAATTCCCTGCCTATGGCTTTACCCCTTCTTTCTGTTCTCTGATTTCCAGTTTTCTTACTGACCGTTTTATATCTGTAGTTGTTGATGGTGCAACATCTAGCTCTTTCTCTGTTACCAGTGGTATTCCACAAGGCTCTGTTCTTTCACCTACTCTGTTCCTTCTCTACATCGATGATCTTTTACAATCCCCATCTTTCTCTCTTCTCCATGCCTTTGCTGATGGTTCTACCCTTCACTTTTCCTCTGCCTTTTCTTCTCAACCTTCATCTGCTACTTGTATTCAGTCTCGTATCACTCTTTCTTCTACTCTCAACTCCGATTTGCAGAGAGTATCTGAATGGGGCACTCAAAATTTAGTTAAATTAAATGCCTCCAAGACACGGTTTCTGGCTATCTCTTTATCTTCTTCTCCTCCTGATAAGCCTATTGTCTTTGAAACTAACGAAATTTACCCTTTTAATTCTATCAACATATTAGGAATCCATATAGCCTCTAACTTGTCTTGGAGGAATCACATAATCCAGATTTCTAAATCTTGATCCAAAAAATTGGGGTTTTGTTTCGTTTTCGTCATTACTTTTCCTCTTTACAGTTACTTAAGATTTATAAAGGTCTTATCCGTCCCTGCTTAGAATACTGCTCCCACATCTGGGGTGCTTCTTATTATACTTATCTCCTTGATAGGGTTGAATCTAAGGCAGTCAAACTCATAATGACCCTACTCTTACTTTTAATCTGGATTCTCTCTCTCTTCGCCGTAAGGTATCTTCCCTTTCTCTTTTTTATCGCTACTACTCCCATCCCTGTTCTGATGAGTTGGTGAGTTACATCCCTCCCCCACTGCCGAGGCCGCGTAACACTCGGCAAGCGGCCTCATCTCACAGGTATTGTGTGGAGATTTGTAGCTCGCGGAGTTGTCTGTGCAGCGACTGCTTCTTCCTTTCTACCTCCAGACTCTGGAACTCTCTTCCTCCTTCTGTCTTTCCTAATTCTTATGACCTATCATCCTTCAAAAAGCAGATCTATCGTCATCTCAGAGCCTAGTCCTCCATATCTCTGGGTCCTCTGTCCTTTGACTGTTTTTTCTGTCTGTCGTTTTCCTCTTTGTCACACTACTTCATCTCTACCTTGTCCTTAACCATTTCTTTCCCTTTGTCTTGGTATTTTCTCGTGTCCGGGCCTTTATTGATGAGGGCAGTTTTTACCTGTTCTGGTGTCACACTCATAAAAAAAAAGTTAGGTTAGCTTAGCTTAGCTTAAGTGTCTTTCCTTGGAGATATGAATAATCCTAGATGATCCTGGGGTTATACTTCTTTACAAGATCCCAAGTATATTATTATATTTAATTTGTATTTATATTTTCCCTCACATTTGTAGTTGTGAGTTCTTTTCTAATTTGTAAAATATTACACTCCTTTTTGGTGTTATGAAATACGACTGCCAGAACGACAGTACTATCATTTGGTTT
This sequence comes from Halocaridina rubra, assembly GCA_037179515.1. NCBI lineage: Eukaryota > Metazoa > Arthropoda > Malacostraca > Decapoda > Atyidae > Halocaridina > Halocaridina rubra. Next base: position 21,108 of record JAXCGZ010013930.1, on the reverse strand, counting down.
GGCGTGCTTTAACCATGGATGTATGACCGAATGTGTACTTTAATTGATGTAAAGACATTTTCTATCTAGCCATATACAAAGGCAGATGGAATCCAGCACATATAACAGGTGGCTGAGTCAAAGCTCAAACCTATGTTTGCCTTATTCTCTATGGGAGGAAAACTCCATTATTTTTTAATCATATATTAATTAATTGTAAATACTTTTTTATAATTGACCTGTATTTCGTTGACAAAAATCCTTATTCTTATTCATTAGAAGATTGCGTACTTGGCGGATTTTATAAAAAAACCATTTAATATTTTATGGAAATGTACTTTCGATGTAAGCAATAAAGGTCCATGTGAAAGTCAGTGAAAGATGAAAATTTGGAGGGAAGTCTTATTTATACATATTTGAAACTGTAGATAACATATATGACTGTAATTAATTATTGCATATGCTTGTTTTTCGGAGTTTCAGTAGTAATTTCTAAAATAGCATTGAACCAACCTCCTTACATTATATTTTTTTTCTCCAACTAATCAAAAAACTTTATTGTTTCCATATTTCATCAACAAATTCTAATTGCATGCCTTTTTGATTAGTTTTTCATGCTTCCCTGACGGATCAGGTATTCACAACATCTAACTTTGGTTTGATAAAATATTATTTAACTACACTGTAAATGAATATTTTTAAAACATATATTTTTTTTATTTTTTTTTATTTTATTTTTTTTTAAAGATGGAAAGTAGTATTGATATTATAGTGAATGTAGCGTTCGTAAGCAAAATGTGAGTATTTTTATCATCTACTTAACATTGTATTAGTTTTGTGGTTTGGGGATATGCTTATATTAATATTTTTTTTCAGTCATTTACTTTTACATTGTTCATCTCGTGTTTTATTATTTTTCCAGTCTCTTGCACTGTGATATTTTACTCTTATCCAGTCGCTTATGAACTTTGTACTGATTTGCTCGAAATCTGTACAATGATATAAGTAGTCTTAGATTTGATAAATGTCACGAAAAGAGAAGAAAAATAAATTGAAACTGCTTCTCTGCTATATTTCAGTCTTTATAAGTACTTGAATCTATAACACTTATTAGACGTACGTAACGTCTATATTCCATACACTTGCAGTGGGAAGACAAGCTTCGCACCGAATGCTCTCGTTTGAAGGCTGAACTGGATGATCTCCATGCTGAAGAGAAACACTTGGCTGTTGAATCTATGAAGCTGCAGAAGGAGCAAGAAATCAGGGCCCTTAAGCAGTCATGGGAACTCCGCCAGGAGGAGATGACAAAAGAGGTTAGGTTAAGAAAAACTAAAGGTAGAAGGATTATATTGAAAACTCTATAACATGATTGGTCCAATCGAAACTAAATACCTTTTACATTTGCATTGATGCAGATTATGTATATTAAATATTCTTTGGAAGTGGAAATAAAAATATGAGATATATTACCTGTTCCTTTGATGTTCAAAATTTTTGATTTATATTTATAACAGATCTCAACACTGAAAGACAGCCTGACAGATAAAGATGCGTATTACCACAAAGAGATGGAGAACCTTAGAACTAATGCCGACAGAGACGTTTGGGAACTTCGAAGAAAACTTCAGAAGCTGGATGAAAAGAACTGGACCCAACAGGAACGCCTCCAAGAAAAACACAATGAGGATATGGGTATGTACACGATAAGAATAGGCCTTATTTTGCAAACAGACAAAAAACCTGTAATGTGGAGTACAAAAGGAATTTATGTTACAGCATATCATGTAACCAGAGACAAAATGTATTTGAATCAGGATGAGTTTATAATATATCGTCTTCAAGTCAGGTAAATTGACATAAAGTAAGATGTACATTGTTTGAATTATTCAAAGTATTTGTTTTATATCATGTGTGCTATGACAGTGAATGTGATAATAAGTAAAATATTTGTTTTCTGCAATCTGTAGAACGTCTCCGACAAGATTTCAAGGAACGTGTAGAAGATTTAGAAAAGCAACTCGCCTCCACCTCCCGTCTCTCAGCTGAGGATGACAGACGACAGATGGAGAGACTACATAACGATGAAGTGGAACGCCTTTGTGAACAGCACCGCAACAGCATGGGTAAGTGAAGAAGCTCAAAAGGTGAGAGGAAGTTTTTTTTTTTTATGATTTTGACACCAGGACAGGCCAAAAAAAAAAAAAAAAAATCTGCCCTCATCGAGTCTTGGCACGAAGAAAACATAAAGAGAAATAGAAATGAGTATTGTGACTTGTCAGATGTGAAGGGATAATAGACATGTAACGAATATCCAAGAATATTCGGTGTTGATGTAGGCATAGAAAGAGATGTTTTGAAAGGACAAATAAAGATGTAGTAAAGGTTGTCATGAAATAATATTGCAATCGTTGTATTTATGTTTTAGCAAGGTGCGAAATATCCAAGATCTCCTTACTGTAGGGGATATATATATATATATATATATATATATATATATATATATATATATATATATATATATATATATATATATATATATATATATATATATATACCTTGGCTGTTTCCCCCTTTAATTGGGGGGTAGCCGACATCAAAAAAGGAAAACAGTTTGGGGAGATGTTTTTCTCCCCTCTACTCCCCCTCTTCTTTGACGTCTCACAGGAGGTTGGTACAAGGGGGGGATTCCTAGTCCCCCCGCCCCGTCCACTTTTAGTCGCCTTTTACGACACGCAGGGAATACGGTGAGGCTATTCTTTGATATATATATATATATATATATATATATATATATATATATATATATATATATATATATATATATATATATATATATATATATATATATATATATATATATATATATATATATATATATATATATATATATATATATATATATATATGTATATATATGTATATATATGTATATATATGTATATATATGTATATATATGTATATATATATATATATATATATATATATATATATATATATATATATATATATATATATATATATATATATATATATACTTATTTATTTATTTATTTGTGTGTGTGTGTGTGTGTGTGAGGTTGCATTAAAGCTTCAAGAATCAGACACGATTAGAGCAGATGCCTTTTACTATCTAGTATTCATATGCTAATATTATATTTTGCTTCATACATGATTTTGCTTCTCATATATTCAGGCTTTTTATTTCATGACATTAGCTCAAAGAATTTCCTCTTGATATGTGAAATTTCATAAAATAGTCTTAATTGCAAAGAAACTAGGTATTGTAAGTAGAATACCCTTGAAATAGCGGAGAGAGATTCTTTTTAAACTATTCCAGTAATGCTAGATAAACATGCTAAGCCTACTTTTTAAGTATTATGTATTTTTCTCTGAAGCTGTTTAATTGAAAGATCCTAAGTGCTATACTAACATTCCAAAGACTAAAAGTAAACACTCCTGTATACTAAAAACTAAAGTACATATCTTGAATATAAAAAGTGGCGGAAGCAGTTTCCTATCTATATCTACTGGTTGTACTAATTCCACAAACACAAAAATCATTAAAGGGCAAATATTTAGTAATTGAAAAAAAAGGGCACTTGACTAAAGTTAAAGAATATTGCTTGCACTGATCGTGGTAATAATATCGTTTCTCATTTTTATCAAAACATATACGTTTTTTAAACTTTTAATGATTATTATATGTACATGAGTATTCTATATAGCTTTGTATTCACATTACTTGTACAAATTAATTTTTTGCCTGTTAGATGTTCAAAATATCAAATTCCAATATACAAATACCTTATAAATTACTGTACTGAAATAATCTCTGGAAAAATTGTCATCCTAAATTTTTACCCCCTTCGCCTTGGAATTGGCCTTCCTTGGCGTAAATACATTATCTTTTGTTCCACCTCAGAATGCAGTCTAAAGATACTATTATCTTAAAAGCAATTAAATATTTACAAAACCATTTCTTTCACATTTCACAGAACGTTTACGTGAAGAATTAGAGGCAGAAAAGTTCCAAGCAGTGGAAGAAGCAAGAGTCATTGTTTCTCAACATTTAGAGCATGTTAATTCGTCTCTCAGAGAACAGCTCCTTGATGCTACCTGCTCAAATACTCAAGTAAGTTGAAGATTAGAAAGATTGAAAAAGATAATGTGGATTGTTCATTTTAAGGCAGGACATTTGTAATTTTTTTTTGTTTTTATGATTGTAACACCAGGACGGGCCAAAAAAAAATTATAAATAAAACAGCCCTCATCGGGCCTGGGCACGAAGAATACATAAAGAGAAACAGAGATGAAGAGTGTAATGACTTGTCAGATGTTAAGGGATAAAAGATGTGTGATGAATATCCATGAATATTCAGTGTAGCTGCAGGCATAGAAAAAGAACCGTAACTGAAGGATGCAGCAGTACCAAGTCCTTGTATTGATTTAAACTTGATTTAAAGTTTTCATTCTTGTATACTAATGAAGTTCGTACTGAGGAATGCTACCTAACAGATATTTGTTAATTAGCACATTTAAATTGTATATATTACCTACAGCTTTAAAGTTACCTTCTGTAAATGGTAACTCCTTGATGCAATCATATCACAATTGCAAATCTGATGTAAATGGGTATTTCAAAAGAAATATATTTATTTTAGTAGACATGTAGGAGGAATATAGGAGTACATTATGTGATGCTGCCAGCCACTCATTTTCTGTATGGTGGATTAAAGAAATGTTGATTCTGTTTATTGTAGCATTAAATTATTTACATAGAATCATAGGTCTGAACAGGTAGAAAAGTGTAAGTTGCATCCCAGTCAAGGCTTAATAAATGTGCACTGCTATGCGAGCCAACGATGATTGTCTTCAGAATTTAAAATAAGAGTAATTATTTCCTGCGACTGAAAGTGTAAAATTATGGGTGACAAAACAGGAATAATTTTACATCCCAGGTGCGTGTCGCAATTTGTTAGTTATCTAGTGTATCAGACTTTAATTTCCTATTTACATGAATATTGATTTAATGGATGTTAAAAGTTAGAAAGAAGCTTATTAAGGAAAGCCATTTTATGATGGCAAAAACTTTTTTTTTTTTTTTTTTTTTTTTTTTTGGCAGATTTTATGGTCCTCCATGTAAAAATTCACTACTATACATGGAATTCTTTTACACGCATTTTATATAGTTTCTATACATAATTTTTCTAATCTTTAAATATTTTTTTTCTTATATGGCAATATTGGATGAAACCTAATTGAATGGAAAGCTACAGATTGAATGTACTGTTAAAGGACATTGAATCAGCTCTCCATGTATGTCCGGGCATATATATTGTTTTTTATAATGCTTACATTTTTATGGTTGTAATACATTCACTCAGTATAATATTGCTTTCCTTATTCCCAATGCATATTTATTCATGTCATGCAAAATTTTTCTTGTAGTACCGAGAGGAACTGGAAGCCATTCGAGCAGCTCTGAAATTAAGAGAGGAAGTGATCTGTTCCTTGGAGGAAGAGATAGCAAAAGCCAAGGGTGGCTCTGACGGTTGTTCCTCAATATATAAGGCTTCCCAGAGCTCCATCGCCTACTCAGAAGATTCTAATGGCTCTGCCAATTCCCAGGACAGATTAAGTCTTTCTGACTCCTTAGATAACCCCGATGATGCACAGAGATCAAGGTAAGTTAGAGGTGCAAAATCAATATCTTTAATATCTTTACTATGAAATTAAATAAATTACGTTATACTTTGATGTATTAGGTAAATATAAAAGATTAAGCAAGAGGTTTATAGTCTGTTTTTGTTTCAAATCTCTATTCCTCACCACGACACATGATCCTCAATGTTCAGGACTCTTCGAGTACTCAGTCCATCGTAATATATTTTATTTGCGTTTTATGTGTCACTATAAATTCTGATCATAGGGATAGACAGACAAATTGGGGATAGGAAATTAAGGCATGATGCCCTTCGTAACTCCAATCTATGGACTTTTTCTCGGGTTTGTTACCTCCTGAGTCGAGAATTTTAACCACTATGCTACCGCGGTCCCCTCAACCCGTCATAGAATTCTGTATCCATATCCTTAAAGGCAACTAAATTTTTCTTCATATTGCTTATCAATCGGCATATTATCAAAACCTACAAAATTTCCTAGTTATTGTACATTACTTACTTATGTTGTGGAGTTTAGACTTTCTATCACTTGAAGATGTACTGAGGTTAGTAAGGGCATACACTCATCTTAACGATTACATTTGCCAAAACAAGTCCTTCGCAAGAGGGCAACCGTCCTAGCCCTTAGTTGAAAAGGGACTTCGTGACGTAAAACCGAAACCAAACCAATCAGTTGAAGATGTTTTAGTCTATGTCAATATAGTAAAGCCATAAGCCCCCTTATAAGGGGGGTGGCTGAGTCAAAGCAAAAAAAATCATCACCCTCTCTAGGAGGATACTTCAAAGGAGGAGATTCCTAGCCCCCTCGCTCCACCTCATTTAGTCGACTGTTTTGACACGTAGGGGAACACGAGGGAGGAATTCTCAGTTTACCCGCAGGGGATAAAATGTTTTAGTAGTCTTTTTAAAAAGAATTTTCCTCTTGAGGCACATAATATAATAAAACATCTTTGTTCTATGTATTCATTATATGTTTAACATGTAAGAAATATGTGCTTTGCTGCTAGGTGTTCAATGTCATTATGTAATTCAGTAGTTGCCATGTAGAGTCTATAAGTTCCTATAGGTTTATAGACTGATATTAATGTCTGCTATTGGTGTGTGTTAGATTGATTAACTTGGATGAAATTGTAATCTCTTAGTACTTCACTATATCATAAATGTGTAACTTTCATAAAACGCTGTAAATCTACTTTTCATCAGCTTGATAAAATATTCATAATTTATAAACAATTTGAATGAAGTTGGTATATTCTTCAGAAGATTTCAAGCATCTTCTAAAAGTGCTATGATATTATTAGTTATTACTCCGTCTATCAATAAACAAAAGTCAAAACCCCATTGTTAGGGGCTGGCTGAGTCAAAGCAAAATAAAATATAATTGACACTCAGGAGGAGATTTCCCATTCTTCGCTCCTCCCCATTTACTTGACTTTTATGACTTGCAGGGAACACGGAGGAAATATCTCCCTTTTGAATTATAAAGCTGATGTATGAACATCATGATTAGTTCATGCTGATTTCATAAGTTATTCATGGAACATGTGGTATTTTGTTTTAGAATCTGTTATTAGGAAATGTCCAGTCTTATATGTGTTGCAGATTGCTGTATTATAGGTTTCTATGATAACTATGCTATAATTTGGAAGAAAAATTACTAATTGATAGATTGTCCTAATTTTTTTTTCTGATATGATATTAGAACTTAAATATTATGCATTCATTTTCAAGCTTACATTATTCTATGAATGGTGGCAAGCTAATTTGATCTGTTGTCAGTAAAATTCATATCTGAAAAAAAAATCTGTTTCATATAGCCTTAATGACATCAGTACCTATTCAAACTGTACAGAAGTTCATTCAAGTATGAATGGAGCATACAGTCAATCTGATTTTTGTACTTAATCTTTCCAGTAGATGTGTATTATTTTAGTTATAATTATTTAGGTGACAACAGATTGTCTTTGAAGATTTTGATTACAAGAATTAATGTCCACTTCTTAATGTTTTTTTTTCATAGGGGAATATATGTTTTTTTACTTGGAAGAATAGGAAATTGAAAAGTGAGACAGATTATGGCTATCTTACGACATTAATTGGTGGTTGCAAACACTGATGAATTATGTTTTTTTTTTCTCTCTCAGCATAACCTACCTCTACATTGCCCTGTTCTTCTTGTTCTTCAAATACCTTCCTCCAGATATAGCTTTGGCTTTGACCACCATTGGACTGATTACACATCCATTCCATATGACCAAAGATAAAATGCATTAGATTTAGATCTTAGTTTAAGGGACCATGATCATTTCTCTGGATTGCCTAACAGCAGAGTTCATTATAACCAACTTAAGTGTTGGTTGATATTTCCCTTTGCAAGTTTTTTCTTTTTATTTTCATTGGTATAGTATGTATATGTTGTATTTACATTGTGAAGTAGTTTTTTTTTCTTCTCAGTGACATTATACCTATACAGACAGTACAGTGTATCCTGAATCAAATTTGTTTTACAGTATTATGGAGACAACCTGTTGAAGCTCCATTAATTTGAAGAAATACATGGGATAATACGTATAGCGCTTTATGTTTCCTATCCAAATGAAGCTGTTAATATTATTAACTTAACATATGAGCTGATGCATCAGCATGGAGAAAGAGTTGTGATGATCATACCTTCTGTTGCCTATCTAATGGCAATTTTCTAATTGGCTAATGGATCTCCCTTACATATTATTGTTCATTACACGTTTTGCTGCATAGCTGCAGAAAATAATGGGTATGAGTTGTTGTTTTTCCGTGAGATCCCTGTGTATGCTTTGTGGATTTTTAAAGTTTCTTAGGCCATTTATGCTGAAATATATTTACATTTATCACAACTCTTAAAACACTGATGCATTGGCTTCTGAAAATAGGCACTTAGTTTCATTCACTAGACGATGCTGTTATACCCTACTAGTGTATGTTAGATTGTGTTATGTATGTTTGTTTTCCATGATAACAACACTCTTGGTTATTATTTACTTGGGTTTAGCGGTGGCAGTCTGCTGGGGAAGATGTTTGGTGGAGGTTGGTTCAGCAGCACCAAAGGCAAAGAGCAAAGCAGAAGGGGCAGCGCTCCCTGTAAGGCATTACCCCATTATTGCACCATTTTAATCCCTCTTTCCTCTTAACTGCATCCTACTTTGTGCTGTATTCATCCTTGTGTGACTTCTTCTTTGTTTTACTAATAATCTTGCTTATTTAATAAATGATTCCTTTTTAGGTGTTTGGGTAGTTAATGTACACATAATCCTCATCATACCTACATGTTCAGTAGATGCTTAAGCAAAAATGTAGTAAGGAAGTTGGCCAATATTCCTAGAGAAATGTTTATTGCTAGAGTATCAACAAAGATTTCAATAATGTTATTCAAGCCTTTTTTTTGACATATTTCATATGGTATGTTAACTCTCTACAACTATGCAATACTTTATATACAGTACTTCCAGATTGTTTAAATGGGCCTAAGCAGTGAATATAATGTATCAGATGAGATGTGTGTTTAACCTGGTATTTATGAATAAAATTCCTTACTGTGACACAAGACCTATGACTCCGTTGTATGCTTCTAGTTCAGTATATACCCACCACAAGCTTCTAGTATGACTTCCAAACACATGAACTCTGCTGTTATCAGAATATAGGTTAAAATCATCAACTTTAAAATAAAGACATTAAATTACTCACCTCTCAACTCTCGGAGTTTGTAACCAGCCTAGAAGCTGTGTGCGGGTTTTCTGCTGCTTGAGTATTGTACAGTACAGTATAACACAGTGTGTGGACGTCATCTGTAGTGTGATGTACCATAACAGGATTATTGTGGCCAACTTGCCTGCTGTTGCATGTAAGTAATAACAGTAACCAGTGCAAGCTAAAGCTTTGTAGATAGTGCAATGGATGCATAGCCTAAGGCTTTTCTCACAGATAAACGCTTAGTACTTACGCATGATAAAGAGTCCTTTGGAATATATCTATGATTATAGGTGTCACAAGGGTTTTGGAAACTAGATTAATAACAAGGAAGAATAGGTAATAAATTACATAAAAAGTAATTATAATTTCAGAATAGTCGCAAATTTTCTTGAAACTAGATTGATAACTAGAAAATGTGGAAAAAAATTATATAAAAAGATAAATTTGACCTTGGGTGTTATGGTAAATTAGTGGATTATTTTGTTTTCACTGTGGTATGCATTGTTCCGTATGACACGAGAAATTTTTATTGACTTACCTTTCATAAAGGCCCGATTTCTTAAACAGTGTAAACCTAGGATACCATATTGTTAGTTAGCTAGACACACACAAATGGATTTCATAAACACATCTTGACGCGGTTCGTTCTGGGTATGGCTAGGATCCCCCCATGGGGGGATACTAGCCATACTCAGAACCGCATCAGAAATCCATTTGTGTGTGTTAGCTAACTAACAAAATGGCATCCTAGGTTTACACTGTTTAAGAAATCGGGCCAAAGTGTATACTAGAGTTTTGAGAATTTGGAAATATTGGTTGTCATTTTTTAGATATTAGTAAGAAGATTTTTTAGATTTTATAATATTGCCAGACAAGGTTGATGATGGTAAAAAGTTTTCAATAATATACATGTAAATACATAGAAAGCTATATAACTGTTGAACCCATATGTAGTGCAGATTTAGCTAGATATTTTCGTGATTCTTGAGTTGATGTATAATGATCTATGTCCCAAATAAAAGCAATTATGAATGTTTTTTTTTTTAATTTCTGAATTTTTTTTTTCGCATTTGGAGGTTGCACAATAAGTAGGTTTACTAAAGTTTAGAAAGTATTTTTTAAAAAGAAATATCTTTAAGCCTAATGGAGGCTTCATCATAGATTGTCTAATGGAATTTGTTACTTTGTTTTACCATTTTATGTCACTATTATTCCCCATTATGGGAGTGGACACAGACAGGTTTGATATGGGAATTAAGGCTAAATATTCTTCCTAACAAACCGCGGTGGGTTTGATCACAGGTGTTTCACCTTCCAAGTCTAGTGCTCTAACCACTACGCTATCGTGGTTCGCCTTAATGAGTTTGTTAGTAAGTGTATGAAAAGCATATTGGAAAAGGAAGACAGCATTGTGTATCCATAGATATTACATTCTGCCGCTTACTGGATGGATAATATTACCTACAAATTTCATGTTTCAACCATCATCTAGCAATTAAGCCTTAGCTGTTCCTGATAAAAGCTTAAGTGTAATTGGAAAAAGGATAATCTTACCTCCAAATATCATATCTCAGCACCTGGTATTTAAGCCTTAGCTGTGACTAAGTGGGATAATTTTTTCATGGTAAAACCTTAGAAATAAGGGGAAAAATATCAGCTGAATTAGATGATGTGTGAGCGTTATTGGATATGCTTGAAGTGCTCGGGTTCTGTGAAAAATGATAGAAATTGTTGAATGAGGTCTCCGAAATGAATTACTTGGAATCTTTGAGATAGTTACAGGTATGTCATACAAAAAAGTTTTGAGTACATCATTTACGGTACCTTGAAACCAAATAGATCAAGTTAATACTATAGAGCCAAAGAAAACTTGTAATAAGATGATGAATATGGTGTTATAAGAGTACAATGTACTTAAACCTCTATTCACCTACATTTATATTCAACAAGAAGCTACACCCACCTAGTTATCATATGCATGGTTTGAATGATATTGTATTACTTTGATTCCTTATTGGTAGTGTCACATCGTACAGATTTTTTTTTTTAAACTAGGTCAATTCAAGTTCATATTATCTGTTCTGCAATATAACAGAGTAACTTGTCAGTTTGGATTTGTTTCTAATCATAACAATTATTGTGATTAAAGTAGTACCTCACCACGTGCATCTATAATGCTGAGAGACCCTTTCTAACCTGATTTTAGCTGCAAGTCACCGTTGTTTGATTATATAACTAATATAATTATAAGACAGGTAGAGCTGGGAATCAGTGTACAGTATTGTTGTTTAATACTATTTTACTCTAACACAAATTTTGCAAAGAATTGACAGTTTATTTTTTTTCTCTTCCCTTACAGCAACAGATAGGAAGTCTGGCCCATCCTCTTAGCTGTTTGAGATATGCAGTATTACCTTCAAACCTCAGAAACCTATCTACCAGAGGACACACACACGCACAAACACACACCTATGCGCTGCCATCATCACCTTTTCTTCATCTCTCATCTTTGTGAGCTATCATCTCTGAAACCTCAGTAACATAAGAGAAAAGAAAAGATGAATGGAGGGCTTCGTAGGTGTATGTATAATTTATTTTATCTATTCTTCGACGTCGTCACCAAGAGATCTCTATCAAGAAATCTTGTGTTCATCTTTATTTTTGTATTTTCACTTGTCAGTACTTTTTTCACACTTGTTGATATTGGCTCTTAATGACTGGGAGATAAAAGATATTAATATACAACTTATTAAGGTATTGATACAGATTTTATTTGTGCTTATTACTTCTAAAATTTAATTCTTATTTTCACAGTCAACCAAATTTGCATTTACAGTTCTCTAATAAATCCACATATGAAGTATATATTTTTCTCTATATGTATATAAGAAATATTTCATTCTGAATTCATAGTCATCATCTTTGTATTCCTTGACTTCCTTTCTTTGGTGACGTAGCCTTATTCCAAATATGTGTATATAGGCCTATGGAGACTATTCTGCTCTTGGTTTATTATTGCACTACGAATGACCTGGGTTGAGTTCTTCTGTTCATTAAAAGTAAATATCTTTAGTCATTGGATAAAAGTGATAGTAGCATACAAGTGTAAAAGTATATAAACAGCTATGAAACAGCTATCCAATTAGTCATAAAATTACGCTATACTAACAGAAATGATGATATTATATTCAAGGGAATTATTGATAATAACATCGGGTGCTTATTACTAGTGCTTTTTACATATAACATTATGAAATGTCAGGTTAACAGTTATTATTTGCGGAACTGAAATGTGTCACTTTCTGTAATTAAGCATTAACACATATCCTTATGACTGTATTACATACATGTACAATGGCTTCATTCCCCCTTGTATGGGGGTGGGTGGCTGAGTCAAAGTTCACACCTTCACCAAAAGCCAGGTATACCTCAACCACTCCTCTTGGTTCCATGGGGATTAAGGGTCGCCACGATTCCCTCCTCTCGCCATCCTGCTCCGGTCATGCATAGAGTAAGTGGGCAAGGATTTTCATAGCAAATAGTAAATAAGATCACTCCTCTAGAAGCTGGGTTAAACATCAAACCCAATATACCTTTGCTCGGGTTTTTGTCTGTTTAAATGTTGTCTTTAATTATGGATGTTTTAACCTCTGAAACCTAATTGGCATGAAAGCAGCACAAAATACTGTATATGAATGTTATAAGAGTTACACAAATGGATGCAGAATACAGAGTTATATATATATTTTTTTGGTGGCAGGCTTTTAAATTTTACTTGAAAACTTAGAGCAAGTAACTGTGTATGTAAGAAGGGCTGTAGTGGAAATTTCATAACTAATTGGCGTTTTAATCTACCAAATTACGTGCATTGAACAAAAGCATTTAAATCATAAAGATATGAAGCATGATGGAAAAAACTAAAAGATGTGGTATGCATATTGGCTTTTAAAATTTGCTAATTCTAGACAGCACTTAAAAAAAGCCTGAAGCCAAAGATGAAGCCTCTGTCTTCTTTGACATGGGAGAGACTTCAGTATAAAGTAATGAAGATTTTCTTGAAAATATAATGTAACTAATATTTTTCTTAATGTTGAAAAATATAGTTGATATCATAAAAGGTACTGATTTCTCTCCTAACAGCCCTTTCTGGAAGTGTAAATTCATAATGGTTCCAGATAGGTCACCATCTTTAATTTAAGAGTGCAGCATGTTCCTCTAATGGGAACATTCCGTCACTCATCATGTGCTTGTGATAAGCTTCTAGTTCATTTTAAATGGTGCAAAAACATGACATGATTTCCTTATTACTTTCATGTAATGAATTTCTTGTGATAAGGTTTTTACTTTGATGCTGTAGTCTCCTACTCGTTGTGTATAGTGCTTACCTTTGTGATAAAAGTTTTTACGTTATCTATCCTGGTAAAGATATGTATTTGTGATATTATATGCATCCAATAACCTTATTATACAAGTCACATGTAGCTCTTATCCTCGGAATGAGTGACATATTTGAATACAAGGTTATATGATATATTGCAAAGTTAACGATATTTGTTATAAGTTAAAAGTTGATATTTTAGATAGCAGAAAGTCTGTCACTTTACATGGGGATTACCAGGCAGGAACAGACATAAATTGATTAAAGTTGCTAATCCAATTAAATTAAGAGCTCCCCAGGTCACATACTGACATTGCACTTGACCACAGTGTTATGGTTATGGAGGAACTTAAGTGTTTATCATTAAAATTAAAGAGTTCTGATGCCATTTCACTATTTAGATAATTTAGCACTATGCCTGACTTGAGTGATATAGAAGGGGATTTTTCCTATTTAAAGACGAGGTGGACAACAGAGAATATGTAATTAGGTTTAAGGCAAGCATAAGTCTTATGCATGCAGGGGAATTGGTAATCTGAAGTGGTAGATTATAATTACCTAAAGCCAAACAATCCCATGGTCACTTACCTATATTCTAATAATAACTTTCATCAGTTTGAGTGATGCTTCATATTTTCTTTATTTCTTAATTTGTTGCTCATACGAGCTTTAATAAGTATGGGTATGTTTTATTGTTGCATACCAAATAACTCAATAAACGCCAGAATAATGTAATCAACAGTATTAGTGTTTATAGTATAATCTGTGACCATTTTTTTTTCTTATTCGGTTGACTAATGTTATGTTTTACTTATTCATGAATCACTTATCTCTGTGTCCAGAAGTCTGTTTAATGCTGTTAAAGATGAAGTAATACTCACTCAGCCGATTGTGTAAGTAAGAGATCAATTTATTAAATAATGAGTTTTTTTTGTCTTTATTTTAGTGATACATGATGAATGATGTTTTGTAGTTTTATATTTCGCTTACATTTTAGCTAAGATAACCTGACCTTTTGTTATCCACCTTTTCCCTAAAAAGTCTTTCGGTTGTGCACCTATGTATGCTTTTTGAAATTTGTTCATGAATTGAAATTCAAAAGCAAATTCTATAAGTAATTTTTAGTATCTTGAACAGAATGTATATTCTGAATAATTTTGTTTTTCCAAGCTTTTCATTTAACTTGAATTAATGCTAAGAGGTGGGATGCATTCTGTTGATCTTCATATAGCAAATGATATATTTGCTATGTATTGCTGTGCTTTCTCTAGTTTTGTCTATGTATTTCTTTAAATGCAGAACTCATTGTGATTTCAGGATTCATTTTTTTATGTATGAAAAGTAAGTGAATATTATTATGATCCTCATTATTATCATTGTTTTGAGTAAGATATTATAGAATGGATATGTTGCAAATTAAGAAATTCTCTTTTCTAAGCATTGATAATTATTATAATTATTTCAGTTCTAAGAGAGATCTAGTCAGTCTGTGTATAGTGAAATGTAATGAAACCAGATAGTGTTCATTATCTTCCTAATTACACAATGTGAATTGTATATAACTTTTTTTTTATACCTTTCTGCTGAAGTTAATTCTTTTTATGATATATATATATATATATATATATATATATATATATATATATATATATATATATATATATATAAATTTCCTTTGGTTGTTGGTGTATAAGAATTATTTAATGTCTTAATGACTTGGATCTATTGCCCTTGAAAGCTTCTTTTTATAATAAAAAGTATATATATAGTAAAAAGACCAATGACCCTTTAATCTCCATTGTATTCAATATAATTTAATGTCTGTTTCATATTCATTTCTGTTTGGTATAATTCTAGTCTACTCTTACATATTTATTGTCTTTTTTATATAACTATTCAATAAAGTGAGCTGTTTCATTCGTCAGTCTTATTACCCTTCATCTTAATACAACAGCCTTGCCACAATGATCACTACACAACTTAATCCTTGAATATTCGTATTAAAGTAAAACTATTTTCCACAAACCTGACTTGTGATTGTGAATATATCTGGCAACATTGAATAACGACTTCTGTTGTTTTGTTTTAGATCTGATGCAACTAATATAACTCCCTGAAAATGGAAATCTTTGGGTAAGGGTTTAACGTGTGATTTTCTTCTCTACTTTTCAATTTGCCAACAGGTTTCTTGGTATGAAGGAGTCAGGTCTTTCACTATAGAGTATTGCCATTTTAACATACTCTGCACAATTCTTAAGGAAAAGCAAAATAAAGCGTTTTTTGTCTATAATGCTCTTTTTCTCCTATCATAAACTGTGATCAAGATGAAACTCACCT